>CM040404.1:2126547-2181547 GCA_022702515.1 Ilyophis sp. 1 JC-2022 | reverse complement strand
TGGTCACAGCCATAACAGTGCAAACTGCTCTAACGTCAAACCAGGTCTCGGCTCGTGGTCCTGTGATGAGTCAGTGTTTTCAGTTTTTTATCTAAGCAGAAAACAGTGAGTTTTACTGCTTATCGTGGTTAATGATTCATTGACATTTTAGTTAATTTAATTCTCAAAAAAATATATTTTAGTTAATGAATTTATGTTGACTTTATTTTCACAATTGACTGAATTAAAAATTAATTGACCTGGACAGACAGACAGACAGAGGTAATCACTGTAACACTCCTTCACATATTGGTGGTGGGGGGTAATTAACAACAAGCAGAATTGAGTGAACAAGCAGATTTGTTCCACTAGAGAGAGCCCCAGTGTTCTGTGTGCATATCAGTGTGTGGAGTAAATATGTGGCAGTGATAATGTGGTTTCCTGTATCTCTTTGGGCTCTATCTTGGCGATCTTGGTGCTTGGTCGAGGCGCATGGCGTAAAGTCCATGTAGGGCGTGTCCTAAAGTCCATTTTTGCTAGTTTACCGTCGTGTTTTTTGGGCGCTAAGCACGGCGCAACACGCAAATGGGCTGAACCTAGTCTCTTCATTAATTATAGGTGTGTCTTGGGAGTGCAATAAACCAATCAAAATGTCCTATCCCATTCCCTTTAAAAGCCTGCTTTTTCACCTTGGCGGATTGTTTGATGGTGAAACAGACATGCTCGTGCGTGTTTAGTGTGATCAAAGGAATAGGCTAAATGGATCAATAGTATGATCAATATTATCCGGACTAACCATTAGCCTATGAGTTCCCGGGAATTCCCAACATGGCTGTTATATTACAAAAGATATGTGGTTACATTTCGTTAAAAGTACCTGCAACAGCTGAGAATAAGCTATTGATGACTTCAGTCTCACCTTAAAAAACGTCAAATTAGCCTGCTTGTTCAACGAATTGCGCCGCTTAGCGCCGGGTGTAAGATAGCAAAGACACTTGCGTTCGGGTTTGCGCCGCTTAGCGCCGGGTGTAAGATAGCAAAGACACTTGCGTTCAGGTTTGCGCCGCTTAGCGCCGGGTGTAAGATAGCAAAGACACTTGCGTTCAGGTTTGCTCCGCTTAGCGCCGGGTGTAAGATAAGGCCCTTTGTGTTCAGCCCCTCAGATCAACCGGGAAGAGAAACCAGGGAAGAATCCAACACCCAGGAAGGCCCCGCCCTCCAGATATGGCCCTGCCTCTGCTCCCACCCCTAACCCCATTCATGAAGAAGGTAATAAGCAAGATTAAGAAGATTTCTGCAATATTATGTTTCAACAAATCACATGTTCTACACTGAGAGATCTGCATGTAGTTTAATGCACACTGTTCTACACTGAGAGATCTGCATGTAGTTTAATGCACACTGTTCTACACTGAGATCTGCATGTAGTTTAATGCACACTGTTCTACACTGAGAGATCTGCATGTAGTTTAATGCACACTGTTCTACACTGAGAGATCTGCATGTAGTTTAATGCACACTGTTCTACACTGAGAGATCTGCATGTAGTTTAATGCACACTGTTCTACACTGAGATCTGCATGTAGTTTAATGCACACTGTTCTACACTGAGAGATCTGCATGTAGTTTAATGCACACTGTTCTACACTGAGAGATCTGCATGTAGTTTAATGCACACTGTTCTACACTGAGATCTGCATGTAGTTTAATGCACACTGTTCTACACTGAGAGATCTGCACGTAGTTTAATGCACACTGTTCTACACTGAGAGATCTGCATGTAGTTTAATGCACACTGTTCTACACTGAGAGATCTGCACGTAGTTTAATGCACACTGTTCTACACTGAGAGATCTGCATGTAGTTTAATGCACACTGTTCTACACTGAGAGATCTGCATGTAGTTTAATGCACACTGTTCTACACTGAGAGATCTGCATGTAGTTTAATGCACACTGTTCTACACTGAGAGATCTGCATGTAGTTTAATGCACACTGTTCTACACTGAGGGATCTGCATGTAGTTTAATGCACACTGTTCTACACTGAGAGATCTGCATGTAGTTTAATGCACACTGTTCTACACTGAGGGATCTGCATGTAGTTTAATGCACACTGTTCTACTCTGAGAGATCTGCACGTAGTTTAATGCACACTGTTCTACACTGAGAGATCTGCATGTAGTTTAATGCACACTGTTCTACACTGAGAGATCTGCATGTAGTTTAATGCACACTGTTCTACACTGAGAGATCTGCATGTAGTTTAATGCACACTGTTCTACACTGAGAGATCTGCATGTAGTTTAATGCACACTGTTCTACACTGAGGGATCTGCATGTAGTTTAATGCACACTGTTCTACACTGAGAGATCTGCATGTAGTTTAATGCACACTGTTCTACACTGAGAGATCTGCATGTAGTTTAATGCACACTGTTCTACGCTGAGAGATCCGCATGTAGTTTAATGCACACTGTTCTACACTGAGAGATCTGCATGTAGTTTACTGCACACTGTTCTACACTGAGAGATCTGCATGTAGTTTAATGCACACTGTTCTACGCTGAGAGATCTGCATGTAGTTTAATGCACACTGTTCTACACTGAGAGATCTGCATGTAGTTTAATGCACACTGTTCTACACTGAGAGATCTGCATGTAGTTTAATGCACACTGTTCTACGCTGAGAAATCTGCATGTAGTTTAATGCACACTGTTCTA
The DNA here is from genome assembly GCA_022702515.1 of Ilyophis sp. 1 JC-2022. Taxonomy (NCBI): domain Eukaryota; kingdom Metazoa; phylum Chordata; class Actinopteri; order Anguilliformes; family Synaphobranchidae; genus Ilyophis; species Ilyophis sp. 1 JC-2022. Next base: position 2,178,845 of record CM040404.1, on the reverse strand, counting down.
CACTGAGAGATCTGCATGTAGTTTAATGCACACTGTTCTACACTGAGAGATCTGCATGTAGTTTAATGCACACTGTTCTACGCTGAGAGATCTGCATGTAGTTTAATGCACACTGTTCTACACTGAGAGATCTGCATGTAGTTTAATGCACACTGTTCTACACTGAGAGATCTGCATGTAGTTTAATGCACACTGTTCTACACTGAGAGATCTGCATGTAGTTTACTGCACACTGTTCTACACTGAGAGATCTGCATGTAGTTTAATGCACACTGTTCTACGCTGAGAGATCTGCATGTAGTTTAATGCACACTGTTCTACGCTGAGAGATCTGCATGTAGTTTAATGCACACTGTTCTACGCTGAGAGATCTGCATGTAGTTTAATGCACACTGTTCTACGCTGAGAGATCTGCATGTAGTTTAATGCACACTGTTCTACGCTGAGAGATCTGCATGTAGTTTAATGCACACTGTTCTACGCTGAGAGATCTGCATGTAGTTTAATGCACACTGTTCTACGCTGAGAGATCTGCATGTAGTTTAATGCACACTGTTCTACACTGAGAGATCTGCATGTAGTTTAATGCACACTGTTCTACACTGAGAGATCTGCATGTAGTTTAATGCACACTGTTCTACACTGAGAGATCTGCATGTAGTTTAATGCACACTGTTCTACACTGAGAGATCTGCATGTAGTTTAATGCACACTGTTCTACACTGAGAGATCTGCATGTAGTTTAATGCACACTGTTCTACACTGAGAGATCTGCATGTAGTTTAATGCACACTGTTATACACTGAGAGATCTGCATGTAGTTTAATGCACACTGTTCTACACTGAGAGATCTGCATGTAGTTTAATGCACACTGTTCTACACTGAGAGATCTGCATGTAGTTTAATGCACACTGTTCTACACTGAGAGATCTGCATGTAGTTTAATGCACACTGTTCTACACTGAGAGATCTGCATGTAGTTTAATGCACACTGTTCTACACTGAGAGATCTGCATGTAGTTTAATGCTCTTGCACATATAAACACAAAGCAGATTTGATTTGCGGTTTGTAATAATAGAATCACACATAACGACGTTTACAATACTATTGTGAAGTTATAGTCATGATTTCACAATAAGGTGGTGTTCCATATTGAGACCTTCTCTCTGCTATTTTAGATGTGTATTTGTGCCCGAACGAAGAGGAGGTATGTGGACTAAAATATCTATATCTTTTTTATTTCATTCCTACCGCATGACCAAGACACAAATTCTTGGTGGACCTGTCTTTATTTGTCAAATTAAACTGTAATATTTACAAATAAGACTTACACCAAGCAGTAAATCCTCATAAATTATCTTTGAATGTTCCCATGAAACATTTGACACCTTTAAAATGGCTGACCTTGGTAATGCGAGAGTAGGGATGAGCTTGTAATGGCGAGAGTAGCGATGAGCTTGTAATGGCGAGAGTAGAGATGAGCTTGTAATGGCGAGAGTAGGGATGAGCTTGTAATGGCGAGAGTAGAGATGAGCTTGTAATGGCGAGAGTAGAGATGAGCTTGTAATGGCTGACCTTGGTAATGGCGAGAGTAGAGATGAGCTTGTAATGGCTGACCTTGGTAATGGCGAGAGTAGGGATGAGCTTGTAATGGCGAGAGTAGAGATGAGCTTGTAATGGCGAGAGTAGGGATGAGCTTGTAATGGCGAGAGTAGGGATGAGCTTGTAATGGCGAGAGTAGGGATGAGCTTGTAATGGCGAGAGTAGGGATGAGCTTGTAATGGCCGCACGCTTTATTTTAATTACTTCCTTTATGTATTGTGTGTGGCCACTTCTGCCTGAAAGATACAAAGGAAAGTGACTCACAGGTGTGCGTCTGTGCTGTCTTTCTGCAGGAAGAGGACAGTGATGAGCTCTATCTGGAGCCCGAGGCAGGTCAGTCTCACACCCCTAGTTACTTACCACAGCTCACTCTGTAACAGGTGAGGCTCTAGGTAAGTCTAGAAAGAGGGGGATTGGAAGCACACCCTCCTGCGAACCAATGACAGATGTGTTTATGGTGTTTTAAGGGTGTTTTAAGGGTGTTTTATCCAACTGTATAGATGTGTTGAAGTCTGGGTTTTGACTTCTTGTGAGTAGATGTGCAACACGTTTTGCACCCCATATGTATTTCACACTAACACTCATCACTAACACTCACACTGAGCCCTACGGCATCTCTGATTATGTCTGTCTACAGACACAAAAGCAAACTGACTAAGGGTGTAAGGGTGGATCAGGGCGTCCTGCTAAATGTAACATTTTCTGTGTGTCACAGCTTGCCCTTCCCCTTCTGGCGTTGCCATGAGGATGCTCCCGCCTCGTAAGTCCATCTCACATGAAGCCCCACCTTCCAGGAGTTGGTCTCGTGAAGCTCCGCCTTCCAGAGGTTGGCCTTCTCAAGCTCCACCTTTAAGGGGTTGGTCTCGTGAAGCTCCACCTCCCAGAGGTGTTGCTCGTGAAGCTCCGCCTTCCAGGGGTGTGCCCCGTGAAGCCCCACCTTCCAGGGGTGTGCCCCATAAAGCTCCGCCTTCCAGGGGTGTGCCCCGTGAAGCCCCGCCTCCAATGTAAGTCCAGGCCTGGCCCTGATTGTTTGGGGTCCTTAAGCAAAAATTATTTTGAGAGATTATGTTGTGTTGTGTATAGGATGGGGCAGAAAACAGCAACTCAACGGGGTCCCCTTTTGGTCGCGGAGGGCCCATGCAACCACATAGTATGCATATAGCAGGAAAGGGCCTTGTGTAAGTATGCGTATAGCAGGAACAGGCCTTGTGTAAGTATGCGTATAGCAGGAACAGGCCTTGTGTAAGTATGCGTATAGCAGGAAAGGGCCTTGTGTAAGTATGCGTATAGCAGGAAAGGGCCTTGTGTAAGTATGCGTATAGCAGGAAAGGGCCTTGTGTAAGTATGCGTATAGCAGGAACAGGCCTTGTGTAAGTATGCGTATAGCAGGAAAGGGCCTTGTGTAAGTATGCGTATAGCAGGAAAGGGCCTTGTGTAAGTATGCGTATAGCAGGAAAGGGCCTTGTGTAAGTATGCGTATAGCAGGAAAGGGCCTTGTGTAAGTATGCGTATAGCAGGAACAGGCCTTGTGTAAGTATGCGTATAGCAGGAAAGGGCCTTGTGTAAGTATGCGTATAGCAGGAAAGGGCCTTGTGTAAGTATGCGTATAGCAGGAAAGGGTCTTGTGTAAGTATGCGTATAGCAGGAACAGGCCTTGTGTAAGTATGCGTATTAGGGGTGGGACGATTCAATCTCATAACGATTCGATTCGTTTCCGATTCTTTAGGCAAAGGTTCGATGCATCATAATATCTTACGTTTGACCACGATTCGATTCGATTCGATTCGGTTCGATTAATTTAGATACTTTAAAAAAAGTAATAGGCATGCTAATGTGATTTGATACCGATACATTCAGCAGTAATTAAATATTCAATTAGAACCTTACACCAAGTTCACAGCATTATGTTTATTGTTAAGGCATGCCATACATTTTGCAGCTGTCTGCAGCAAATAATGCAGCAATAAACATGACTAACAGTGTATTTTCTAAAGTTGCCCTATTTAGGTTATTGTTTTTCAAACAGTGTCAGACATGGTACCCTAATACAGTTCCTTTATTTACAAAATGAAAATGGCAAAATGTATAACAATTACTAAACTGGGGCAAGAAAAATGAAATAGCCTATAGGTTAGTGTCATGCATAGTACTTTCCTAAATCTTAGTACGATCTAGAACTTCGGTGGAGCAAGATGCCCATCCATCCGTAGTTAAAGCTACTCTCGTAGCGTTTTGCAAAGACAGTCGAACAGTTTTCTTCACCTCTTCATACAGAGCAGGTATACATTTTTCACTAAAATGTTTTCTGCATGGTATGGTGTATCTAGGTTCCACGACATTCATTAAGTGAATCGGACAGTTAACGTAGTAATAATTAATTAAACGTAAGACATTGGAAATAGTCTTACTATTTTAGTTTGTCTCGAACGTCTACTTGATTTTGAATAGAAAATGGTTTAAATTTAAATATCAGAAAGCACTTTACAATTAACTGTCTGGACACGGTATGTGTATAAAAACTAATAAAAACAATTATACAAAAAAATAGAACTGTTTGGCCATTTCTCCAGGAAACTCAGGGGAAGTGTCAATGACTCCCGAGTTTAGCTTGCTAACGCGCTTGCTGTCCTTCACGTTAATTGTGTATCGTCGGCTCAAATGGTTTATCATGTTTGCGGTGTTGCCTGTGTATCTGATTTCTACTTGGCAGATCTTGCATATTGCAGCAGTTTTGTCAAGTACGCCCTCCTTCTTTCTAAACCCGAAATGCTTCCATACCACTGATTTTCTGTTCGGAACATCGCAAGTTCTGTAAGTTTCTGTCTCTTTTGTCGCACTCAGCGAGCACGCAGCTAGCCATTTCGCTCAGATCTGTCCGTCTCATTGTCGCTTGATTCCCGCCTGTCCCGACTTTCAACTCACGCTTACGTGGGGGTTGGAGCAGAAACATGGATTGAAGCTGGTCAAAACAGTTTTAAAAGTAGTCGTGTCTTAGAAATATATATTTTAAATAATTTTTGAATAAATGAATACATGTGCACATTCATTTAAAATGCGATATTAATTGATGCTTATCGATTCGAATCTTACAGATCGATGCAGTTGTATTTACACATTCGGATCGATGCACCGCGATGCACCGGTGCATTGTCCCACCCCTAATGCGTATAGCAGGAAAGGGCCTTGTGTAAGTATGCGTATAGCAGGAAAGGGCCTTGTGTAAGTATGCGTATAGCAGGAAAGGGCCTTGTGTAAGTATGCGTATAGCAGGAAAGGGCCTTGTGTAAGTATGCGTATAGCAGGAAAGGGCCTTGTGTAAGTATGCGTATAGCAGGAAAGGGCCTTGTGTAAGTATGCGTATAGCAGGAAAGGGCCTTGTGTAAGTATGCGTATAGCTGCCGTAGCCTTATATATTATGTATGTGTATATTGCTGTAACTGTGTGTGTGTTTGAGAGAGTGTGTGTGTGTGTGTGAGTATGAGTGTGAGTGTGAGTGTGTGTGTGAGTGTGTGTGTGAGTGTGTATGTGTGTGTGTGTGTGTGTGTGAGAGAGAGTGTGTGTGTGTGTATGTGTGTGTGTGTGTGCTGTATAAACCAATGCTGGTTCACTCCTATATCAAATCACAATAAGAATACATGTACAGTGTCAGCTTAAATAAATAACTGGACTGTTGAATAAAAAAAGCAGAAGTGGGACTGGGAAAGAAACCAGCCCTAGAGGGGACATATTGGAAAGAGACCAGCCCTAGAGGGGACATATTGGTAAGAGTCCAGCCCTAGAGGGAACATATTGGAAAGAGACCGGCCCTAGTGGGGACATATTGGACAAAAAACAGCCCTAGAGGGGACATATTGGAAAGAGACCAGCCCGAGAGGGGACATATTGGAAAGAGACCGGCCCTAGAGGGGACATATTGGAAAGAGACCAGCCCGAGAGGGGACATATCGGAAAGGGACCGGCCCTAGAGGGGACATATCGGAAAGAGTCCAGCCCTAGAGGGGACATATTGGAAAGAGACCGGCCCTAGAGGGGACATATTGGAAAGAGACCGGCCCTAGAGGGGATATATTGGACAAAAAACAGCCCTAGAGGGGACATATTGGAAAGAGACCAGCCCGAGAGGGGACATATCGGAAAGGGACCGGCCCTAGAGGGGACATATCGGAAAGAGTCCAGCCCTAGAGGGGACATATTGGAAAGAGACCGGCCCTAGAGGGGACATATTGGACAAAAACCAGCCCTAGAGGGGACATATTGGTAAGAGACCAGCTTTAGTGAGGACATATTAGAAAGTGACCGGCCCTAGAGGGGACATATTGGAAAGAGACCAGCCCTAGAGGGGACATATTGGAAAGGGACCGGCCCTAGAGGGGACATATTGGACAGAAAACAGCCCTAGAGGGGACATATTGGTAAGAGACCAGCCTTAGTGGGGACATATTGGAAAGGGACCGGCCCTAGTGGGGACATATTGGAAAGGGACCGGCCCTAGAGGAGACATATTGGAAAGAGACCAGCTCTAGAGGGGACATATTGGAAAGAGACCAGCTCTAGAGGGGACATATTGGAAAGAGACCAGCCCGAGAGGGGACATATCGGAAAGGGACCGGCCCTAGAGGGGACATATCGGAAAGAGTCCAGCCCTAGAGGGGACATATTGGAAAGAGACCGGCCCTAGAGGGGACATATTGGAAAGAGACCAGCCCTAGAGGGGACATATTGGACAAAAACCAGCCCTAGAGGGGACATATTGGTAAGAGACCAGCTTTAGTGAGGACATATTAGAAAGTGACCGGCCCTAGAGGGGACATATTGGAAAGAGACCAGCCCTAGAGGGGACATATTGGAAAGAGACCAGCCCTAGAGGGGACATATTGGAAAGAGACCAGCTTTAGAGGGGACATATTGGAAAGGGACCGGCCCTAGAGGGAACATATTGGAAAGAGACCGGCCCTAGAGGGGACATATTGGAAAGAGACCAGCTTTAGAGGGGACATATTGGAAAGGGACCGACCCTAGAGGGGACATATTGGAAAGAGACCAGCCAAAGACATTCCTTCTCTCTCTGTTTCCTCCCCAGGGGGAAACCGCCGGTCCCTAGAGCGCTGTCTGTAAGTATCCCGCTAACTCTGCCAGCCTTTAAACTCTCATCTGCATCTTCAATACATTCAGATTCTACTTTTAAAAGCTCTATTGTCCACCATGTTTAAATCCAGTTTAGGCTCATTGGTTCAGTTAAAATTAATTTTTGATACAACACCATATATACTGAATGTTTATTTTTTTATTGTGTTGTGTTTGTGTAATGTTTATTTGTCCTTCTGTTGCATCACATTATTTACAACAGCAATTATAACATGAATCAAAATTCACGATAAAAAAAACTTCAATGAAATGTAAAGTGAATTTATGACACTTAAATTTCTGTTAATATGTGAGAAATTAATCTTAATGAGGACCAACCATGATTCTAACTGCACAGATGGGTGTAATTGGCGATAATTAAGCCTTACTTGACTTTTTGAAAATTGAAACTTAGATTGTTCATGTATTCCTCCACCGGTGTGGGAGGTAACCAGCCTTTCTCTGCTGATGTGACAAACATTCATCTTTTTTTGTTTATACAAGGATATAAAGCTCTCAGACATCTTTTGATTGTGTTTTTCCAGAGCGCACACTTGCCAGGTGATGTCAAAACCGGTTCGTCTTTATCTGATTCTTTCTTTGCCTTCCTTCCTTCCTACAATAAAATCAGGCTAGAGCCTGACCCTTCCCACCACTTTCCCACTGTTTCTTGAAAATGCAAATGCAAATTCAAATGCAAATTCAGTTAGTATTACAGTTTTACCATGAGTGACAGTGACAGTGTTCACACTTTATACGGGCTCACTTCTGTGAGCTGTGATTGGCCAGACATGCGGTGATTCACGGGGATGTAAGCTGTGATTGGCCAGACATGCGGTGATCAGGGTTTAATCTGCACTGACACGTTTATGCCCGTTTCCTGCTGAGTTTATCTCTTTTAGAGGAAGCAGTTAACAGGGCAGGAAGCAGGAACAGTACAGTGCTAATCGTAGATATGAGGGGAAAGGCCGAATAAAACCATGACCCGACCAACCCTGCATTCCTGAGGGCCCTTTAACACACAGCTATTGTCGTGTGATCCTATTATCACCATGCAACAGCTGTTCTTCTTCTACGCTTTTAACGGGACAGAACAGTAAAGCTTTCAGTGGGATAGTTTATTTTATATGTGGCTAACTGATAAGTGCCTGGGACATCTTATCAAATGTTTTCTGTATTCATGGAACACCTGAACAATGACTATATGACATGAAATGAATAAGGTGAATAAATCTGTCCGCTGACTTTCAGGTGTGAAGCATTCTGCACTATCGGGCACGGAGGTAAGCCTTCTCTGAAGAACACATTATTCTCTCTGAAAATGTCCATTGGGAAGCACAACATGACAAACGTTTTATGAATGGTGCTATAGACATACTGTATGTATTTATTGATGAATTGTGTTTCTGGGTGATTGACGGATTGATTGAATCCCAGGAGTCACAGCTGCAGGAGAAGGAGTGGTTTGCTGGGAATTGTGACCGTAAAACAGCAGAAGTGGTCCTGTCCAGGGTCAACAAGGTGGGACGCAGGGTCACGGGGTCATAGGGTAACAGGGTCATGGGTCACGCACACCAGGTTAGAACCAACTGTACACACATACACTGTACACACAGTATGCACAGACAGTACACACACAAACACACAAACACACACTGCACACACACACAGGGATAAAACTGAAGCCATATTTGCTCTTGCTCCTCTGATTGGTCCCTAATGGAATAAGAATGATGAGTGGGTTGAAATTGATAGAAAAGCTGATTCTTAGAATTGTCAGGTTTGGTTCAGAAACTTGAGTTTGCTGCTTTGTGTCTTCCCTGTGTGTGTGTGTGTGTGTGTGTGTCTATCCGTGTTTGTGTGTGCGTGTGTGCGTGTGTGCGTGTGTGCATGCGTGTGTGCATGTGTGTGTGCGTGTGCGTGCGTGCATGGTGCAGGACGGGGCCTTCCTGGTGCGGTGCAGCTCAGCCCAGAACACGCAGCAGCCCTACACCCTGGTGGTGCTCTACAGGCAGAAGGTTTATAACATCCCTGTGCGTTACCTGGACAACAAGCAGGGATACGCACTCGGAAAGGAGGGCAAGAAGAACGAGGAGGTGAGGGAGAGCAGGAGAGAGAGCAGGAGGGAGAGCAGGAGAGAGAGCAGGAGAGATCAGCTGGGAGGAGGAAGGGAGAGAAGGAGGTGGCCACACAGTGCTGACACTGGTCTAGTGTGCACCCAGACAATCCTGATTATAAAAAGGTTTTAGGCTATTGAACAAAGCAAGATTCGACTGTAGCGTCGATAGACAAGCAGGGGGCCTCTATCGGCTACAAGGCGAATAGACCCACTAGATCACCTTGCTGACAATATTTCATTCATTGATTTGTGTCATTAATTACTAACTTGTCTGTGTTTGCAGTGCTTCAGCAGTCTCCAGGAGATCATCTCCCACCACAAGAATAAGCCCATCCTGCTGATCGACAGCAAGAGCCAGGCCAAACACACCACGTACCTCACATACCCAACACACCCCTGAGCCAGGCCAAACACACCACGTACCTCACATACCCAACACACCCCTGAGCCAGGCCAAACACACCACGTACCTCATATACCCAACACACCCCTGAGCCAGGCCAAACACACCACGTACCTCACATACCCAACACGCCCCTGAGCCAGGCCAAACACACCACGTACCTCACATACCCAACACACCCCTGAGCCAGGCCAAACACACCACGTACCTCATATACCCAACACACCCCTGAGCCAGGCCAAACACACCACGTACCTCATATACCCAACACACCCCTGAGCCCAAACACACCACGTACCTCACATACCCAACACGCCCCTGAGCCAGGCCAAACACACCACGTACCTCACATTCCCAACACCCCCCTGAGCCAGCCCAAACACACCACATACCACACATACCCAACACCCCCCTGAGCCAGGCCAAACACACCACGTACCTCACATACCCAACACGCCCCTGAGCCAGGCCAAACACACCACGTACCTCACATACCCAACACACCCCTGAGCCAGGCCAAACACACCACGTACCTCATATACCCAACACACCCCTGAGCCAGGCCAAACACACCACGTACCTCACATACCCAACACGCCCCTGAGCCAGGCCAAACACACCACGTACCTCACATACCCAACACACCCCTGAGCCAGGCCAAACACACCACGTACCTCATATACCCAACACACCCCTGAGCCAGGCCAAACACACCACGTACCTCATATACCCAACACACCCCTGAGCCCAAACACACCACGTACCTCACATACCCAACACGCCCCTGAGCCAGGCCAAACACACCACGTACCTCACATACCCAACACCCCCCTGAGCCAGCCCAAACACACCACATACCACACATACCCAACACCCCCCTGAGCCAGGCCAAACACACCACGTACCTCACATACCCAACATGCCCCTGAGCCCAAACACACCACGTACCTCACATACCCAACACACCCCTGAGCCAAGCCAAACACACCACGTACCTCATATACCCAACACACCCCTGAGCCAGGCCAAACACACCACGTACCTCACATACCCAACACACCCCTGAGCCAGGCCAAACACACCACGTACCTCACATACCCAACACGCCCCTGAGCCCAAACACACCATGTACATCACATACCCAACACCCCCTTGAGCCAGGCCAAACACACCACGTACCTCACATACCCAACACACCCCTGAGCCCAAACACACCACGTACCTCACATACCCAACACCCCCCTGAGCCAGGCCAAACACACCACGTACCTCACATACCCCCTGAATACCCTCAACATTTACTCAACCCTACCCCACCCTGAACACCGTCAACATTTACAAACTCAACACACCCCAACCCTAACCCTAACCCTAACCCTAACCCCACCCCAACCCCAACACACCCCAACGCACCCCAACGCACCCCAACGCACTACACACGACGGCTCCCTATAGACCTCCGTAGTCGCGCCCAATTTGGTGCCACGTTTCTGAGAAATACTATGCGAGTCAATGGACTGAAAATCTTTTTTTTCTGTATTCAGCAGCTATGCATTTAAAACACACAAGAGAGGGGTTGTCACATTTTCTAAATTATGTCCAATAAATAAACAACAAGCACTTCAAAAAACAACTATAAAGACAAAAACATCCGGGCGAGGCTACTCACTCGCTCACCACCACTGCTGGAGTGAAAGCCATAAAGCTGAGACTTTCCACATGACCAGACTGATAGTGATTCTCGCCCTTGGTGATACTCTTAGTTTCACTTCCATAATAAGTTACAAGAGCAGACAAAGTGATAGCCATTTTCACTAGCAGAGCGGCCGGTAGCTACTTCATTAGTTAGCAAGAGCGAGAGCCAGTAATGTATGACTGGAGATTCTGGGTAGTGTAGTTATGTTTTTCAAACTCCGTTAATTATACGATTGATATTTTGATATTTGATTTAAACGCGGTGGTGAGTATATAGTAGACTTTGTATCACATATATGTCAACGTTTGGTCCATACAAAGCCATACATCATCATAAGAGTGACTGAAAGATCCCGAAGTGGGAAGGGTAATGGCTTCAGTGTGCAGTGTGCAGTGTGCAGTGTGCAGTGTGCAGTAGCCTTTGCGCTGGACCTTGGAGAGCCACAGGGTGTGTCCGGTTTCATTGTTACCCAGCATTTAATTGATCAATACTTAAAACAGACGATTACACTGTTAACTCATATAACCTGGTTCCTGAACTGTTCACTGATTTTACGGTGAAAACTAAAGCCAGCAGATTCTGTGGCTTTCCAAGGGTTTGTTAGTTAGTTAGTATTTAGTATTCATTTATTTCGGTTCTCTTTGACAGTTTTCCAGAATGTATACAGTACATAGAGATAAATAATAAGCAATAAAGTGTCAGTATAGTGGAAAAAACAGAACAAGGAGATGACCGAAAAGGTGTAGACTGAAGCTAAGGCTTATTATGCCTACCCTTTTTACATTACTTTTTTAGACAAAGCTAAATAAACAAGAACAAAACATAAACAAAAACAAACAAAAAAACAAAAAAACAAAAACAAAACAGAAACAGAAATTCCAGCGATTCATACTCAAAGATGTTCATACTTCAGTTTTGTATCTATTTATCACCTTATCTTTAAAAAAAAATTTTAATTTAGAAATTGAACTACACATTTTTAAATCATTGTCACAACTATTCCATAAATTTACCCCTATGATGGATAAACATCTATTTTTAACATTTGTCCTTACCCTTGCTTTTTTAAAGACACCTGTTCCCCTGAGTTCATAGTGGCTCTCTCGAGCTTGGAACAGCCTCTGAACACAATATGGAGACAACTTATTATATGCTTTGTACATTATTTGTATGATTTTGAGTTTTACTAAATCATAAAATTTTAAAGCGTATAGTTTAATGAAGAGTGCATTCGTTGGTTCATAATAATTTGCTCGGTTTACAATTCGTATGGCTCTTTTCTGTAGCATGAAAATAGGATTGGTGTTTGTTTTATATGTGTTTCCCCATATCTCCACACAGTAAGTAATGTGTGGAATTATGAGTGAACAATACAGTGTATATAATGCATTCTGGTTCAGGATATATTTGGTTTTATTGAGTATTGAAATAATTTTAGATATTTTCGATTTTACATTATTTGTGTGTGATTTCCAACATAATTTATGGTCAATTATCACACCCAAAAATTTGTTTTCATATACTCTCTCTATTTCAACATCATTGATCATAATTTTTGGTTGATTATTGACTTGCCGATTACCAAATATTATAAATTTTGTTTTACTTAAGTTTAATGACAACTTGTTGATATCAAACCACAGTTTTAAAACTTTCAGTTCCTTTTTAACTGTCCTCAGAAGCTGTTCCAAACTTCTCCCGGAACAATATAAACTTGTGTCATCAGCAAATAAAACAAATTTGAACAAACTTGACACTTTACATATATCATTTATATATAGAATAAATAATATTGGGCCTAGCACAGAACCCTGTGGAACCCCACAAGTAACCTTCTGGGGGTCGGATTTAGCATTATTTATTTGGACATATTGAAATCTCTCATGAAGGTAACTTTTTAGCCATGTATAGGCTATCCCTCTGATACCATATCTCTCTAGCTTATTCATTAATAAACCATGATCAATGGTATCAAACGCTTTTTTTAAGTCAATAAACACCCCTACAGTATATTCATTTTTGTCCATTGCATTGGATATATCCTCTACCATTTCCATCACTGCCATTGTGGTGGACCTATTCGCTCTGAAGCCGTACTGTTGATCAGTTAAAATATTGTGTTTTTCTATAAAATTATCAAGCCTTAGCACAAATCGTTTTTCTAAAATTTTTGAGAACTGGGAAAGCAGAGAGATTGGTCTATAATTGCTTAGGAGATGTCTGTCTCCACTTTTATAAATTGGGATGACTTTTGCTGTTTTCATTTTACTGGGGAAGATACCTGTTTGAAAGGATTGATTATAGATATGTGTCAATGGTCTCACTATACATTCTATAATATTTTTAACTAGTGCCATATCAATTTCAGTCCAATCAGTGGACTTCTTGCTCTTACATTTTTTAACAATGTCAAGTATTTCGTTTTCCTCAACACCCCTAATAAATATTGAATAGAAATTCATATTAACAATGTCTTTTGCTAGGCCATCCTCATTTATCGGCTCTACAATCTCATTGGCTAAGTTTTTTCCAACATTTACAAAATAATCATTAAATTCATTAGCAATTTCCTTTGTGTTATTTAGTATTGAGTTATCTTTTACAAAGTAATTTGGGTAGTCTGCTTTACCAGTGCCCTTTTTAATTATGTTGTTAAGTACTTTCCATGTTCCTTGGGTATTATTCTTATACTGCTCCAGTAGTTTATGATAATGTTCCTTCTTATTAGATCTTATAATACTTATTAGTTTATTTTTATATATTTTATATCTATTTTCTGCTTCTTTTGTTCTGTGTTTTAAAAATCTCCTATAAAGTAAATTTTTCTTTTTGCATGCATTTTCTATCCCCTTGGTAATCCATGGCTTGTCCACATATTTTTGCTTCCTAGTGTAAGTTCTTAATGGGCAGTTTTTTTCATATAAATTAATTAAAATATTCAAAAAGGCCTCATATGCCTTATTAGGATCGTCATTAGTATAAACGGCATTCCAATTTACTTTGCTTAAGTCTTCCTTAAGGGCAGCAATGGTTTCTGGTGTTCTGTGTCTCATCCTCATAGTAGTGTTGGTCTTATTTTCATTTTTTGTATTAAAAAAGTTTTGAAAAATTGCAAAAACAGGAAGGTGATCACTAATGTCATTTATGAGTAGGCCACCCACTATTTTGCTATATATTGTATTTGTGAATATATTGTCTATCAATGTTGCAGTGTCTGACGTTATCCTACTTGGCTTGGTGATTACAGGAAATAGGCTATTACTGTACATTGTGTTAATAAAATCTGTTGTTCTTTTGTTAACGTGTGGGTTTAACAAATCAATGTTAAAATCACCACATACAATTTGCACTTTATTATCTCTAAAATTATCAATCATACTAGCTAATTTATCATTAAAAGTATCAAAGCAGGTCCCTGGAGCTCTATATACACAGCTAATGATTATAGTTTTAGATCTTACAGTGTCAATTTCTATTGTCAAGCATTCTAGGATGTCTTCTATGGTATTTGACATACATTTAACAGTGTTGCATCTTAAAGCAGAGTCAACATATAGGGCGACTCCTCCTCCTTTTTTATTGTTTCTGTTAAGCGTAAACAACTCATAGCCTTCCAGTTCCATATCATTACCTTTTTCATCATCAAGCCAAGTCTCAGATATAGCAATTATATTAAACTTATTGAATTGCTTCAAATAATCCTTAATTTTAGAAAAGTTTTTATAAAGGCTTCTACTGTTGAAGTGTATAATGGATAAAGCACCTTCCAATTTCATATTACTTTTGAATTGTTCATCAGTGTAGTACTCACAATTACTATTGATGTTATTGTAAAAGTGATTATCGGGGTCAATCTCATTATCAAACTCATACATTTTATGGTCTGTGTGGTTGAATGTTTTCCAAGGGTTTGGATTCTCTAGTCTACCAAATCAAATTTTTGGAATTTAAATTGTTGTATTTTAGGTATTTAGCTAGAACTGCTTTCTGTGTGAATGATGTTTTCATAAACACGTGATACCTGTCGCTGTAGCACACCTGCAGCACAGGTGCATAAGCAACCTCACCTTTATTCTTTAGAGTGTGACTCTCAGGAGTAACATTACATTTATTTTCCTTTCTTTTTGTTTTTTTATTGTTTCTCAGAGAATAAAAAACACACAAAGATCTTTATTTTCCACATGGTTTATGTGTGGGAGGTGTGTGCCAAGGTCTGTACACTAAAAACAATCAATTTCCTCATTCCACAGTAACCCCGCCCACTTCCACTGGGCTTATCTAACGGTGCAGTGCGGTGGGTGATGAGGGAGACATAATGCCTGGCCTGGCCTGGGCTCCTCACGGTGCAGTGCGGTGGGTGATGAGGGAGACATAATGCCTGGCCTGGCCTGGGCTCCTCACGGTGCAGTGCGGTGGGTGATGAGGGAGACATAATGCCTGGCCTGGCCTGGGCTCCTCACGGTGCAGTGCGGTGGGTGATGAGGGAGACATAATGCCTGGCCTGGCCTGGGCTCCTCACGGTGCAGTGCGGTGGGTGATGAGGGAGACATAATGCCTGGCCTGGCCTGGGCTCTTCAAGCCTTTATCCAATTGCTTTATTGCTTTTATTATTTAAGACACAACTTTTATTTATGTTTTGAATCATTAAAGTTTCTGCAGGCTCTTTATCGTACAGTTATTGTGTGGTTATTGTGCAGTATATATACATATACTATATACATATACTATATACATATACATATACTATATACATACACATATACATATACATATACATATACATATACTATATACTATATACATATACATATACTATATACAGAGTCAGCTGTGTGGTTGCCCTTTGATTAGATTCATTTATTTGGTTCTGTACTTCAAACAATATTAAAGGAGGGGTTTATTTGCTGTTTGCCCATACATGCATTCCAAGCAAAGTATTCGTATTTATGCTTAAATACGAATACGTACATAAATACATAAAACACGTCAGCAAGCTCCACCCCCTAATTTTATTAAGTATCAATTCAGGCAATTTAGATGTAACTGAATATGATTAAGATTCCTTATAACCTATAGAAGGTCTATATTTAGAAGAAATGTATTTATATGTCGACGGTCTGAAGTTCCCCCAGGAAAAATTAAGTTATTCCAGTTTATGTTGCATCCAGAATAAGCCATGAAACTACATACACCATGCTAATTCTGAACTTCTGAGAAAAAAAACCCCCAATATGTCCTCTCCTGTCAGATCAAACCGAATCCTGGGCTGCATTCCAATCGCATTTTTTAGCCATCCTCTCTCCTTGGTCCTCGTCTGACCCTTAAATCGATCGAGGTCCGCCATCTTTAAGGACTTTCCAAACCGCTAAATGCTCCACCAAGGAGCGAGGAGTGGGGAAAGAGGAAGCTCCCGGAGAATCCTTCAGTGAGGAAACACGAGTGCAGCCTTTGCGGAAGTCTTTACTCAGAACGCGTGACGTGTTTCATCACATCTGCCACAGTTGAAAACATGGCGGGACCACTCGTACACAAATGTAAGTGCTTATCGTTCCTTTCTATTTAATTTATAAAGCGCTTTCATTTATAATGTCACTCGTTCTTTCGGACAAACGAAAGGCAAGTTTATTCATGAAAAAAGAGACAACAAATATTGTAGTTCAGCGTGTAAGCGTAACATTTAGGACATGTTTCTGTCCCATATAGTTTGTTAGCTAACGTTACTGCATAGGAAATGCAAGCTTCAATTAACCCATGTCCTTTCAAAACTGTATACAATTTTATATTGTATGCTATGCAATAGGCTATGTTACGTTTAGCCTATGTTCACACTGTTGAATGCATCCCGGCAAGTAGGCTAACTGAAATAGGCTCGACAGTCGCTGCTCGATTTCCAGTGTAACAACTGAAACATGAACACGCAGCTGCTTTGCGTTTAAAATATATTTTTCCTCACTCTTGTATGACAGAAATAATGTAATTTCAGTCTATGTTATTGCATTTGCTGTCTTTGACTGATGAAATGCACATTAGGCTAGCTTATTAGGATAGGCTACTATTTTGCATCATGTAGCCTACTTACATATGTCATGTCTGAATTATGGGCTTGTGAAGCCCCTTGACACATGCCGTTGTGATTTAGGGCTATACACAGACATTACTAGCTGGTTTTTTTCTGGTCTGTTGTGTAATTTACAGGGACAGATGAGAGCACCCTCAGCCTCATTCGGCTGAGGTGTGAGAATGAGCATCTGTTTACGGGGAAGAGGCATGTAGCAAAGAAAGCTTGGGGGTGAGTCATTAGTGACATTCTATAATGTGTGATGTCACATAGAACTAAAATATGTTACACAGAAACATTGGCAATAAGCCATTTTTTATGTTCTTGCAGGACCATGTCACTGTCCATATTGGTGTTCCTACATGTCATAGATTAATGTTGACGGAATCACTCCTCAGCACCATGATTCATGTCTTGTGTTGAAGTAGTTAATTGTATGCAAATGACAACTTCTGATATCCCTAATGTAAGTGTGATGGCAAGAGGCATGCCTGCCCTGTAAATGGATAACACATAAACATGTTATGGCATGGCAGTAATTGTTGTAGGGCACTTGGGTATGGTATGGTAACATGTGTTGTTTTCCTCAGTGAAATTCGTCTGCAGATGGGCCTACAGGGCCAGGTGAGCCCCACCCAAATTGCAAAGAAATGGGACAACCTCAAGCAAAAATATAAGGTGAGGTTCAATTTATGATGTTTTTCCTTTGCGAATTTGTAGTTTCTATTGCATACTGAAACAAAATTATGCCTGTGCAATAGGCTCACAGCTCACCTTCACCCTTGCATCTTTCCTTGTAGGCACTCAGATGCCCTGCTACAGAGACGGAACAGACAGGGGAGAGGCCACAGCAGCCACATGGCCATGGTTTAATGCAATGCATGAGGCCATCGGGGGGAGGCCATCTATTGATCCTCCTGTCCTGATGGATTCATGTGTTTCAGAAAACCTGGCACATGTGGCTGATGAGACCTCAGATGGCACTGGCTCATCTCTTCCTGGATTTGTGGCGGTCACTTGTAGCCGGGCGTGTGTGGAGGAGGAGGAAGAGGATGCACAGCCTGGCTAAAGGCTGTGCCTGTCCCACACCCCCCAAAAGGAGAAGGACCGGTGAGGGAGCTGTTCTGCGGTTCCTGAAGGAAGATGCTGCCAGAAAAGAGGAGCGATTCAAGGCCACACTGGAAAGCTCTAATGAGTTTGAGAAAATGCTTAATAAAATGTAAATAGTTCACAAGTGTTTGTCAATTTGTTTTTTACTTGTGTTTTTACATTTTAAGATATAGTTTTCATCTGAGTGCCCCCTTCAGCAGCACAAAACTATTTGGGAGAAAAGAAACACACAAATACTAACAATTTTGCTGATCGTGTAAGCTTCAGGAGGGTAATACCTAGGCTATTTCTGGCTTATCGGTCTCTCGCTCTTTACTGGTAACTTCAAGTGAATGTCTTCCTTTTTGTAAATTCTAAGTAGTCAGCCTACATTCATTAATGAATGATTTGCAGTCATTATTCTAATTTACTGTTTTTATTTTACTGAAATTATGTACTCTTAGGTCTGAATTAGACTTTGTTTTGACTTGTTGCTTCCACCAGGTTACTGTCCTATGGATGAATTATGCGATTGAATTGAGGATTGTCATTTCTAATAATTATGAAATGATGTTAAATATATTTTTACTGCAGGATAAGTGAGTGGTTCTAGCACGCAATATCGCCTGTGTTCAGTATTCAGAGTGCTGAACATTTAAACAAGGAAGGGCATTGACCGTTGGAAACACTGGATTCAGAAAATAGACATTTTACAGAATCCTCACTTCCCCGACAGGTGGTTGACATACATTGGTGTCAAAGTGGTATGCTTATAGTGTGTTTTGAAATAAATAAAGGTAATGAAAAAGTGGCACAGAAAAGATGTATGAAACTGATATGTTAGTATCCATAAGTGATTTTATTAACACTAACATAACAAATAAAATGTGGATTAACACTGGACAGAAAGAGGGGCTGCAAGGGAGAATATACAAACATAACAAGAAACGGAGACACTAACAAAAAGCTCTCCTGTATAAATAATATTTCAAACAATTGCCAAATTACATATAATCATGTTCATTCAGTGCTACTGGACACATATTTGGAGCAGACGGTTGCCCCGCCAGTCGGTCTCGCCGGCCATGTCCGCTTTTTTCCCCCCTCACTGGACGTGGTGGAGCCACACCAATATCACCAACATCCTCGACAACCTCAAGGATGTCCCCCTTTGTCAGGCAGATGTTATGGAGCATGGCACATGCGGTGATGACCGTGGGTACAAAGGTGTGGTCCACCTCCAGAGCCTTGAAGAGCAGGCACCTCCTGGACCCTTAAGTGGTGTGCCCAGACAACGCTCCCCCATGCGGCAGTAGCATTATCAATGCTTCCATGGAGCCATGGCTCAGACGGTAGTCCTCCATGAGGTCCTGGTCCCCATTAAAGTAAAGCTGGAGCACTGGCACAGTGGCATTTTCTTGGGCATAATGCCCAGCTGTTGGATCGTCGACCTAAAAAAGAATGAAATTAAAAACATGGTGTGTACATGCAGCCTACAGTTCACACAAGTTGATTGATTAACACCAAACCACAGTAGCCAAATGTATAGTTTGTAGTCCGACATGCAGGTAAATGTGTGGTATTATAGAACATGCAATTACTATGTGTGCATGACATAACTTTGCTGTATATTTATCCAGATGAATTCTACTCCACCCACTGTTAAAAGTGCTTCATGCTTATCAATGTCCATGTTTGATCAAGAGCACTGTCTTATGACTACTGTTGAGAATACGTGATTCTTACCTCACTTAGGAACAGGACGGAGCGAAGCAGTCGCGATCCCCTGAACTGGCAACGCCACCGTTCCCGCTGAAGCCGGTGCCATGCGTTTATGGCGAACGCTAGGTTAATTGCGGAAATGTTGATTGCGTACAGTAGCAGACCAGTATACTAGCCTATTGAAGTCGCCGATCTAAGTTTTGAAATCAGTATCTGTCGCTTATATACCATCAGATCATACATGCTTAATTGTTGATTAATTAATTAAACGGCATCAGCTCGGTTATTGGCTGGAAGTGTCATTTGTAATGTGCTCCAATTTTAACGAACAAACATGCATTCGAGTCCATTGATGAATTGGCCATTGAGCGTGTGGAATATAGGCGTTGCTTACTTACAATTTAAATTATGCTTCGTGCGATCTTTACTCACACAGTGATAAATAGCCGTTTGTTGTGGATGTGTTAATGGGACACTGTACGTCAAACACAAACATCTGTAATTGAGAGACAATATTCTTATTTCACATGTCATTTTCACATCTGTCAAATTGCATGGGGGAAAATCATTGCAAATAATTGTGATAACTTCACAGTGCAATATAGCGTCAAATAAAACAATAGTTTATACCATGTTGCATGCAAAAACAAGCTCAGAGATAAAAATACGATAGGCTACAGAACAATCCGTTAGCATTAAAGGCCACTGACAGCTGATACGGGTTTTTTTTTTTTTTTGACAGGTGATACAGCTGTGCAACACGTCATTAGTAATTGACGTCGCTTCAGCTGACGCTTGACTGAGCAAGGACGTTCCATTTGCTTAATTCATGTTGCCTCGGTTGCTGCGTCCTCGTATGTGATCCTTGGATCCTTTCCTTATGGCCTCCACTGGGTGGAGCTAATGAGCGAGGAAAGGACCGAGGAAAAGATGCAAGCAGTAAAAATATGGGATTGGAATGCAGCCCGGGTCTTTCAGGTCATTATTGGCGGGGAGGACTTGTATCGTCGTAGCACACAGAGGTCGCGATAGTATCTGCCTGCACGAGTCGTACTACGCAACCAGCTAATAAGATACTGAAACTGCCCTGTGCTACGCTGCTATATAATATTGGACACTAGAGGGCGCCGACTGATTGGAATGACATTTTAATGGCTCCTGACTGGAAGTTGGAGGTGATAATACTGAATGTACACAATACTCTTTAAGTGTAATTTCTTATGCAGAAAGATTATTTTTATACAGAATGGTAGTTGTTGGTTATATGGTTTCGATCTGCACACACAGAGAGGGGGTGAAAGATAACGTGTGGGTGTGTAATTTCAGCTGCAATATCCAGAGGGCTTTAGTTTAGACTACACTGAATCCTGAAATTATCCTTTTATTTAGATTACATATAGCTATTTAATCTTTAATAAAATGCCATGTAGCTGGTTGCATTCATAGTCATATTTGTACTTGGTGTCATACTTTTGATTTCTCTCCTTTCAAGAAAAACACAACTCTGGCTTTATAAAAATATATTATTGCATTTAAATGATCCCGTTCTAGTTGTTTCTGCCCCACAGCTGCGTGTGCACTCTCTCTCTCCATTGTATACAGTAAGGTCATCTGTTATAGTGCTGTATTTGGGGGTGCTACGTATCTCCCATGGTTCCAACAAAAGCTAAGAATGGTTTTCAGAACATTTCCAGAACGTTGGGAAAACCATGCTACATGCTACCAGCATATGCATTTGTCCAGTTTCTTGCATATCCCTAAAAATATTTTCAGTCACAAGAAACATTGCATTACCAATAAATGTTTTATATTCTCTGTGACTATGATGTGTTGGAACAATATGTTCTAAGGCTGTTTAGGAATGTTCTCACTGGAACGTTATATCACAAATGGGAATATAACCGGAATCTAACTGGGAAGTAATTGGACAGCAGCTGCAGGGTGTGGTCCTGGTACCTAAATTATGTCAGGCAAAGAAATTGTATGAATGTAATTTAAGGGTTATTTTTGAGAACAGGCATTTTCCAACATCTTTTTTTATTTTGAAATGATGAATACTCTCAAAACAACAATAGCAGTATTAAATAGGATATTTTTTAATACTTAAAATGTTAGAGACGTCCTCATTCAACCATGCTAAAGTTTTATTTTCTGTTTTTTTGTGGCCCTATGCTCGTTTGACTAATTGTTATGATTCAAGAATGAATTTGGCTCTTCATCATCATTAATGATGCTTGCCAAGCAATGATGTTTCTTTCACTTTAGAAAGTGTCCAAAATATTAACTATTGTCTTATTGTCTATAAAACTAACCTCTCTGTGGTGTTTATACACTTCTTCCACAGTAAATAAAAGATAGAGGTTTTTACAATTTGAGCCTCCAAAGATATTTTTTATATGAATTACTTTCTATTCGACTTGCCCCCACCCCCACCCCCCCCACCCACCCTCTCTCTCTCTCCAAAAAAAAACCCTTTTGATCCTCTGCAAAATAATAATTTAAAAAATCACACTAACTACATTTTATCAGAAAGGTTCACTTCATTTACAAATCCTTCCTAAAATACATGTTGAGAGATAATAGATACCTGCTAATATTGATGATGGGAACATTGAGACATATTATAAGCTTGGAATTATATGGTTGTCTCAAGAGATTTTTTCAAGAGATTGATTTTTAGAATTTTCCCGTCATAGCTTGGTGTTGTATTGTAGCCATATTACTTTTGACAAATTTAAAAAGGTAATTCAACCTGTTTATTTTGTTTTTATTGCAAATACACCATATTGAGAGCTGTGATTAACAATCAGTTTGTGTTAGATATAAATATCAGCTTTTGTACTGTGTCAGATATAACATCACTTTGTTAGAAATGAGGTCTTAACTTAAATTTAGAAATAATGTTTCCTGGTGGTAAGGAATATAAATGAGTTATGTCTAATGAGAAAATACGTGTCTAAATTAATTCTGGGGGATTTTACATGTAAAAACTATGTGAAATAACAGGTGTGTGCATCCCTGCTGCAAGTAATAGGATAATTATTTAGTAATAATAGTAATAGGAGGAGCAGGTTGTTTATATTTCCTTATGAAAAATACCACGACCAAATATCTCTGCATAAAATTCTAGCATTCTTTGCATTTCCGCTTTGTAAACAGTTTACAGCTTTTGAACTTTTACATTTTAACATTAACAGTTTAAACCGTTGTAAGCTCATATTCGTGCAGCTGCATGAGTGCCTAGCATGTCTGTTGGCTATAGAAATTTGTGAGAGTACGGTAGTTTATCCTATTCATCCAACATGCCTTTCCATACACCAACATAAACGAGGTCTATCTGTTATTTAAGGGAAAACTGGTGGAAGTAAGTGCGATTTCAGTAGGCTACACACACGATTAACACCAGTCCAGAATAGGTCCGAAATACAGATAGTAGAAATGCTTCCATGCATAGAAGTTAGGACATATAGGCTCATTTTAAAGAACAAGAAATGCTAGGTGAACAAAGTTAGGTTAAAAAAACGTGTCAGTAAGCCGCACGAAAACTAGTTATTAAACACTAACCGTGATACCGAAGGCAATTGATTCGCCGAACGGATTAAGCCTGAAACATAACCTGTCAGTGTGTAATTGATGGGGTCGCGAGCTGCACTCCGCACTGAGTGCAGATATCGGTCACGTGCCATTATTTCGGCGTTGAAAAAAAAGGGGGAAGGGTTGCGGAAGGGTACACTGAGGACGTCCGAAATTCATTTTAGTCAGGTGTTTATTGCGAAATAGTTTTGGTTTATTACTGGAATTTATGGGAGGGACAGAACTGGTAAGGGGTTGTTAGAAAGCGTGAGCGAGGGCGAGCTCAGCGTAACGGTCCGACACCACGCGGGCAATGCGGACTAATTCACCCGGCGGAAGAACAGCGCATGCGCGGGGCTGCTGTAAGGGTGGGACTCAATGGGACTCAATGAGCCGAGAGATTCGCACAGATAGAGTCAGAAGCCGGACACATTTATACATTTATACCATTTTACACGGAAGGCCTTTTGGTACCAAGAGGACTAGAACATATTATTTCTGACTCGTGTCCCCCTCCCCCCCCTTTCCTTGTTTTGCTTATTCTAAAAGAAAGCCAGAATGGCTCAGATCCTGCCGATACGATTTCAGGAACATCTGCAGGTAAGACGCAAAAACAACTCTCTCGCTCTCTTAAACATGGGCTTTATTTCACACAGTGCAGAACGTACATCCAGGACCAGGTCAGCGGGGCGATCGACACATTTAAACAGATTTAAAGAGCCCTGTCGGGGTCTGGCAGCAGCCACGGGCCTAGCTTATGTTGCGCTGATGATGACTAGTAAAATTTGAGCAGTTATTAATGGTGTAACACTGCGGAGCCGAAGAGCGTTCGTGTAAAAGTTGCGTTCATCGACACAATGTTACCGCGTCTCAAGTAATATGTTACCGTTTGATTGCATGATATCAACTAGCGAGATAAGCAGGCTAGCGTGATAGCTACACAGCTAGTTATTGATGCCTGGATGATACTTTGAGTATCACTTTGTAATAATGGCTAACCGTTAGCTGGCGTGTATGACGGTGTTTGCATTCCAGCTAGTTGCGAAAAAAATACGATAGTTTTTTGTGTGTGGATGATAACGTATTTACAATCATATGAGTAAAATATGACGCACAAGTTAGGATGTGACATTGGTTAATGGCGTTGTGTTAATAACGTTACTCTAAACGCAGGCTAACTAGCCTACATGTATGTATTCCTAAACCCTGTCTCATCTAACGTTACTCTTTATAATGTAGGCTACTGGGTATGGCTTGTGCTAATCTTGTCCTAACCCAAAGTTAACGGTTAGGAAAATATTTTACGGAAAGTATTGATATAATGTAGGCCTTTTATTATCTGCTACTTCAACCGCACTGGGACCTGCAGTTTACGGCTGTGAAGCCAAATATGCGAGTTGAACATACACACACTTTTACACAACCCCTAACATACACACACTTTTACACAACCCCTAACATACACACACTTTTACACAACCCCTAACATACACACACTTTTACACAACCCCTAACATACACACACTTTTACACAACCCCTAACATACACACACTTTTACACAACCCCTAACATACACACACTTTTACACAACCCCTAACATACACACACTTTTACACAACCCCTAACATACACACACTTTTACACAACCCCTAACATACACACACTTTTGCACAACCCCTAACATACACACACTTTTACACAACCCCTAACATACACACACTTTTGCACAACCCCTAACATACACACACTTTTACACAACTCCTAACATACACACACTTTTACATAATAACCCTTGAACATATTCAGACATTAATTCCATTAAGGAATGTAGCTAATGTTGAAATTAATGTTCTCTTCAGACTAACCAAAAGTAAATGTTGACCTCGGCGTCTTCGTGCGGTGCACCCACACCGGCCTTTTGCGGATGAGGTTCCCCACCCCTGAATGAAGCAATAGGTGTGTGTAATCCTGCAGGTTTATGTGCAATTATACTTAGCGAAGCACTTTCGCGAGGGAAGTGACATGCGTCCCACACGAAGGCCTGCATTCATTCAACATTTGTCCTAAGCTTTGCGCAGTGAGTAAATGCAGTTGATTTAATTCTCCACAGACGCAGTTTAGAGAATGTAGCGATCACTGATCACCGTACTGTGATTCACCAAACTATTTTTGCGAAGAATTAAGTAAATACTTGAGAGTGCAGTGGTGCTGAAACTAATTGGAGATGTGCATATATAAACATGTATACAAGTGTTACTTATATGACTGACATTGTAGAAACTGATAAGGACTGTTATAGCACATGCACCCATTTAACTGTTACTCTTTGTATGGCACAAATTCTGCAACCCTTATTTCGTACGGTGCTTTATCTGCTCTTCGGCTCATAGGAACTTTTGTTTTTGGCTTAAAGTCTAAAGCAGTGAGTCAGTGGAGGCTTGTGTGTCCGTCAGCAGCTGGTTACTGTGGTAACGTAGGAGTTGTGGAATGGCCCAGTGCTCTTTTCTCTGAGGAGGAGTAAGAGTCTGGCTCCTCCTGCTCCCCCCAGCCAAAGGGCCCAGTCTGCGCCTCCTGCTCCCCCCAGCCAAAGGGCCCAGTCTGCGCCTCCTGCTCCCCCCAGCCAAAGGGCCCAGTCTGCGCCTCCTGCTCCCCCCAGCCAAAGGGCCCAGTCTGGCTCCTCCTGCTCCCCCCAGCCAAAGGGCCCAGTCTGTGCCTCCTGCTCCCCCCAGCCAAAGGGCCCAGTCTGGCTCCTCCTGCTCCCCCCAGCCAAAGGGCCCAGTCTGGCTCCTCCTGCTCCTCCCAGCCAAAGGGCCCAGTCTGCGCCTCCTGCTCCCCCCAGCCAATGTGCCTCCTGCTCCCCCCAGCCAAAGGGCCCAGTCTGTGCCTCCTGCTCCCCCCAGCCAAAGGGCCCAGTCTGGCTCCTCCTGCTCCTCCCAGCCAAAGGGCCCAGTCTGGCTCCTCCTGCTCCTCCCAGCCAAAGGGCCCAGTCTGGCTCCTCCTGCTCCTCCCAGCCAAAGGGCCCAGTCTGGCTCCTCCTGCTCCTCCCAGCCAAAGGGCCCAGTCTGGCTCCTCCTGCTCCTCCCAGCCAAAGGGCCCAGTCTGGCTCTTTTTTAGTTATTATTATTTAGTAATAATCTGTCACTGGAAGATGGAACACCCCATATTCAGCTTATTAACAAATTAATAATAAAAAACATATATGTATATATATATACTTTTGTTGAGGCCTGTGATATCCAGCAGTGCACAGTTTTCAATGTAAAATAATTTGACAAAATTGGAATAAAGCTGTAGCTAGGTTGCAGTATATGGTATACTTTTACCACTACATTGTACCAGTTTTGATTGAGGTATAATTTGCTACAAATGTCTAAACAGCCAGTTTTGTAGCCCCTCCAAAGTGTGCACTTGTTACTGTACATAGAAAGGGGGGGCGCTGGACCCCAGATCGATCTGCCTTCATTAAAATGGCCATTTTATTAGGACAGTAAAAGCTAAGTGGATGAGTTAGCGGAATGTTTGTGCGGAATTGGAGAGCACATTCTCCCTGTTGGCACGGCGATCTCCACACTCATGTGTCAGAAGCCTCCATCTTACTCACCGTGACCTAAATGACCAGTAGCCCTGCACTTAATGTAATTACAACATTTGTGTTTAGACCATTTAGTTTAGACTACATAATAGCCTGAATAATTCTGTGTGTGTGTGTGTGTGTGTCTGCGGGCATGCGTGCGTGCGGGTGTGTGTGTGTGTGTGTGTGTGTCTGCGGGCATGCGGGCGGGCGGGCGGGTGTGTGTGTGTGTGTGTGTGTGTCTGCGGGCATGCGGGCGGGCGGGCGGGTGTGTGTGTGTGTGTGTCTGCGGGCATGCGTGCGTGCGGGCGGGTGTGTGTGTGTGTGTGTGTCTGCGGGCATGCGGGCGGGCGGGCCCTCCTGCTCTTCCCACTCGGGACAAATGGAAACATTTTGGATTCAGTTTCCCGTTTTCTTACTGCGATTGGAACAAAAGACAAGTGTGAGAACATTAGGCCCATCTGAAGTGTAAGCACAGTGTGCTACGTCTGAGTGGCTCAGGAAAAGGTGTTGGTTACATATTTATATATTGAAAAAAATATGAACACAAGAGTGAGTTGATAGGGTGCTGTGGGGTTAATGGAGGTTTGTGTGCTATATAAAGTGGCTTCGTCTGATCATTGATGAAGCGTGATTTGAAATCTGCGATCAAAAAATTTAAATATAAGTTTGTTTTTTCATTAATTATTGACCGTATCTTCTCATTTAGGTCTTATTTTAAAGAAATCATTAAAATCATAATTTTTTAAATTAAATAAATCAAAGTTTCTTTTGAAGTAGTTACTGTATGTGTAATGTGGTTTTGATTCACAGTTCAGACTGGTATGTGGGAAGCCAAATTTCACTCGCTGTGACAAAATAAGGAACTTGGTTGTTGGTTGGTTGGTGTGTAGTTGAGTGGTCGTTAGTTGGTTGGTGTGTAGTTGGACAGTCGTTAGTTGGTGTGTAGTTGGGCAGTCGTTGGTTGGTTGGTGTGTAGTTGAGCAGTCGTTGGTTGGTGTGTAGTTGGGCAGTCGTTAGTTGGTTGGTGTGTAGTTGAGCAGTCGTTGGTTGGTGTGTAGTTGGGCAGTCGTTGGTTGGTGTGTAGTTGGGCAGTCGTTGGTTGGTGTGTAGTTGAGCAGTCGTTGGTTGGTGTGTAGTTGGGCAGTCGTTAGTTGGTTGGTGTGTAGTTGAGCAGTCGTTGGTTGGTGTGTAGTTGAGCAGTCGTTGGTGTGTAGTTGGGCAGTCGTTGGTTGGTTGGTGTGTAGTTGAGCAGTCGTTAGTTGGTTGGTTGGTGTGTGGTTGGGCAGTCGTTAGTTGGTGTGGTGTGTTAGTTGGGCAATTGAACAGTGTTGGTGGTGTGTAGTTTGGCATCGTTTAGTTGGGTGCAGTTCGTAGTTGGTGGTGGTTGGTGTGTAGTTGAGCAGTTGGTTGGTGTGTAGTGTGGCGCAGCGGTTGGTTGGTGTGTAGTTGAGCAGTCGTTGGTTGGTGTGTAGTTGGGCAGTCGTTAGTTGGTTGGTGTGTAGTTGAGCAGTCGTTGGTTGGTGTGTAGTTGGGCAGTCATTAGTTGGTTGGTGTGTAGTTGAGCAGTCGTTGGTTGGTGTGTAGTTGGGCAGTCATTAGTTGGTTGGTGTGTAGTTGGGCAGTCGTTGGTTGGTTGGTGTGTAGTTGAGCAGTCGTTAGTTGGTGTGTAGTTGGGCAGTCGTTGGTTGGTTGGTGTGTAGTTGAGCAGTCGTTGGTTGGTTGGTGTGTAGTTGAGCAGTCGTTAGTTGGTGTGTAGTTGAGCAGCAGTCGTTGGTTGGTTGGTTGGTGTGTGGTTGGGCAGTCGTTAGTTGGTTGGTGTGTAGTTGGGCAGTCGTTAGTTGGTGTGTAGTTGAGCAGCAGTCGTTAGTTGGTTGGTTGGTGTGTGGTTGGGCAGTCGTTAGTTGGTGTGTAGTTTGGCAGTCGTTGGTTGGTTGGTGTGTAGTTGAGCAGTGGTTGGTTGGTGTGTAGTTGAGCAGTTGTTAGTTGGTTGGTGTGTAGTTGAGCAGTTGTTGGTTGGTTGGTGTGTAGTTGAGCAGTCGTTAGTTGGTTGGTGTGTAGTTGGGCAGTCGTTAGTTGTTGTGTAGTTGGGCAGTCGTTGGTTGGTGTGTAGTTGGGCAGTCGTTAGTTGGTTGGTGTGTAGTTGGGCAGTCGTTAGTTGGTGTGTAGTTGGGCAGTCGTTGGTTGGTTGGTGTGTAGTTGAGCAGTCATTAGTTGGTTGGTGTGTAGTTGGGCAGTCGTTAGTTGGTGTGTAGTTGGGCAGTCGTTGGTTGGTTGGTGTGTAGTTGAGCAGTTGTTGGTTGGTTGGTGTGTAGTTGAGCAGTCGTTGGTTGGTTGGTGTGTAGTTAAGCAGTCGTTCGTTGGTTGGTGTGTAGTTGAGCAGTTGTTGGTTGGTGTGTAGTTGAGCAGTCGTTGGTTGGTTGGTGTGTAGTTGAGCAGTCGTTGGTTGGTTGGTGTGTAGTTGAGCAGTCGTTGGTTGGTTGGTGTGTAGTTGAGCAGTTGTTGGTTGGTTGGTGTGTAGTTGAGCAGTCGTTGGTTGGTTGGTGTGTAGTTGAGCAGTCATTAGTTGGTTGGTGTGTAGTTGGGCAGTCGTTAGTTGGTGTGTAGTTGGGCAGTCGTTAGTTGGTGTGTAGTTGGGCAGTCGTTGGTTGGTTGGTGTGTAGTTGAGCAGTTGGTTGGTTGGTGTGTAGTTGAGCAGTCGTTGGTTGGTTAGTGTGTAGTTGAGCAGTTGTTGGTTGGTTGGTGTGTAGTTGATCAGTCGTTGGTTGGTTGGTGTGTAGTTGAGCAGTCATTAGTTGGTTGGTGTGTAGTTGGGCAGTCGTTAGTTGGTGTGTAGTTGAGCAGTCGTTGGTTGGTTGGTGTGTAGTTGAGCAGTCGTTGGTTGGTTGGTGTGTAGTTGAGCAGTCGTTCGTTGGTTGGTGTGTAGTTGAGCAGTCGTTAGTTGGTTGGTGTGTAGTTGAGCAGTTGTTGGTTGGTTGGTGTGTAGTTGAGCAGTCGTTGGTTGGTTGGTGTGTAGTTGAGCAGTCGTTGGTTGGTTGGTGTGTAGTTGAGCAGTCGTTCGTTGGTGTGTAGTTGAGCAGTCGTTGGTTAGTTGGTGTGTAGTTGAGCAGTCGTTGGTTGGTGTGTAGTTGAGCAGTCGTTAGTTGGTTGGTGTGTAGTTGGGCAGTCGTTAGTTGGTGTGTAGTTGGGCAGTCGTTAGTTGGTGTGTAGTTGGGCAGTCGTTAGTTGGTTGGTTGGTTGGTGTGTAGCTGTGGAGTAGTAGTTATTCAGATGTCCCTGTAGCTAGGCTGTATGGGAGTCTAGTTAAAGGTGCTGCTGCATAATGTTGTCCATTTGAATGCTGTCAGTTTGATGATTTATGCTCACTGTGCAGTGATATTCACATCTCCAGCTCTTGGGATGTAGATGAAGGAGGAAGTGCAGGTAGAAAGGGGTATCCCTGGGGATTCTGGGGGCCCAGTCACTGTGTTGTACAGAAGAACCTTATTGTCCACACAAAGTGGATATTTTCTTTTGACTCTGCGTCTAAGTGTGGCCCGCAACACACACATGCACACGCACACGCAAACACGCACCACACTTAGGCACGGAGTCTAAGGTGTGTATCATATGCCACATGTCGCATTCTCGACAGCGAGTCTCAGGAAACGCAGCTCTGCGTCTCCTTTCTGGCCCGCAACACGCACACGCACACGCACACGCACACGCAGCTCTGCGTCTCCTTTCTGGCTTAGCACTTCAGCACCAGAGGATCGCTTCTGCCAGTCTGTCCCGTTACTATGGCAACCTAATAATAATCACCATAATGGATTTAATTTGTATACATAGCGCCTTTTGTTTCATCACCTCAAAGAGCGAAGATAAAAACACTGAAACGAGAGAAGCTGTGTCTCAGCCAGTCTGCCTGCAGGACGTCCCAGCTCCTGGAGACAGGTGGGCGTCTGTCTGGCCCGTGAGCCCCCTGTAGCTGCTGATACCCCAAATATGAGCTCAGCCAGCGGCCTGCAGGACGTCCCAGCTCCTGGAGACTGATGGGCGTCTGTCTGGCCCGTGAGCCCCCTGTAGCTGCTGATCCCCCAAATATGAGCTCAGCCAGCGGCCTGCAGGACGTCCCAGCTCCTGGAGACTGATGGGCGTCTGTCTGGCCCGTGAGCCCCCTGTAGCTGCTGATACCCCAAATATGAGCTCAGCCAGCGGCCTGCAGGACGTCCCAGCTCCTGGAGACTGATGGGCGTCTGTCTGGCCCGTGAGCCCCCTGTAGCTGCTGATCCCCCAAATATGAGCTCAGCCAGCGGCCTGCAGGACGTCCCAGCTCCTGGAGACTGATGGGCGTCTGTCTGGCCCGTGAGCCCCCTGTAGCTGCTGATCCCCCAAATATGAGCTCAGCCAGCGGCCTGCACACTCAGGGGATTTGCAAACTGAAGTTGCAGGCCTCAATTTGTTTGGCTCTTTGCTTTATTTGCATTATAAAGTTTGTGCATTTGCTCCTGTGGCCGGCATTCTGCAGCGTGGGAGCGATCAGCGTCGGGTTCCTCTGTCCGCTCGAGTAAATCTACTCTAGTTACTGCATCACGATCACTAATCTGCTCTCACTGTACAGAGTTGATGGTGACACGGTTAATTGTGTAAGTGGATTACTAAACACAATCCGTCCTGCAAGTAAACCAGCATCAGCCAATCACGTTTTATATTCATGATCATGTGATGCGATGTGAAATATGCTGGTTTTACCCAACATTGGAAACTCATCTTCATTGATCCTGGTTTAGGTATTATTTTTTACTTTTATTTTTGTTTTTACCCGTGTTTTATGAGAGCAGTTTTATCTTTTAGGCCAGGGACTTCAGCCTCCAGTCCCTGAGGTCAACAACATCTGCTGGATTTTGGTGTGTTTCAGCACTTAAGTGATTCATTTAATAAGTTATCAATTGGCTATTGAGGCCACACACTTTGTTTCCAATGCCTAAATTGGCTGTCGGTTGAAAGGAAATCACAAAAACGGCTCTCCAGGACTGGAGTTAAACCTGCAGGCACTGCGGCCCTCCAGGACTGGAGTTAAACCTGCAGACACTGCGGCCCTCCAGGACTGGAGTTAAACCTGCAGACACTGCGGCTCTCCAGGACTGGAGTTAAACCTGCAGACACTGCGGCCCTCCAGGACTGGAGTTAAACCTGCAGACACAGCGGCCCTCCAGGACTGGAGTTAAACCTGCAGACACAGCGGCCCTCCAGGACTGGAGTTAAACCTGCAGACACTGCGGCCGTCCAGGACTGGAGTTAAACCTGCAGACACTGCGGCCCTCCAGGACTGGAGTTAAACCTGCAGCCACTGCGGCCCTCCAGGACTGGAGTTAAACCTGCAGACACTGCGGCCCTCCAGGACTGGAGTTAAACCTGCAGGCACTGCGGCCCTCACCTAACCCCCTTTTCTGAGAGTCAGGTGGGCTGTCCCGTTCCTGAACTCTCCAGCCCGGTTAACGGGTCATTGATATAAAAACTCCTGGAGGCCGTTTCTGTTCCCCTGTGCTCTCTGTTTATTTCAGTATCTGCCTGTAATGTTTCATTCGGTTTTCACCTACTGATGGTAAAACGTGCTGAAGTTTGGTGGATGTGATGTCACCACGCTGTGGGATGTGACGGGAAGCCTGAGAGCCGCTGTTGTCTTGGAGATGAGCAGCCGTGTCCAAACCACCAAATCTCGTTAGGAAAGGCGGGAAAGTCCAATTGAATTAATCGAGATCATCTACAGAACAAAGACTGCTCTGTACAGAACTGCAAAGCAAACGCTGACCCTTATGGAGTATGTGCTTAGGGGCGTAGGCCAGCGCAGTGTAGATGGTGCAGTCATTGACCCTTATGTAGTATGTGCTTAGGGGCTTAGGGGCGTAGGCCAGCGCAGTGTAGATGGTGCAGTCATTGACCCTCATGTAGTATGTGCTTAGGGGCTTAGGGGCGTAGGCCAGCGCAGTGTAGATGGTGCAGTCATTGACCCTTATGTAGTATGTGCTTAGGGGCTTAGGGGCGTAGGCCAGCGCAGTGTAGATGGTGCAGTCATTGACCCTTATGTAGTATTGGCTTAGGGGCTTAGGGGCGTAGGCCAGCGCAGTGTAGATGGTGCAGTCATTGACCCTTATGTAGTATTGGCGTAGGGGCGTAGGCCAGCGCAGTGTAGATGGTGCAGTCATTGACCCTTATGCAGTATGTGCTTAGGGGCGTAGGGGCGTAGGCCAGCGCAGTGTAGATGGTGCAGTCATTGACCCTTATGCAGTATGTGCTTAGGGGCGTAGGCCAGCGCAGTGTAGATAGTCATTGATGTCCACGCTTGTCGTATTCAAATGAACTGTGTGTGCAGGCCTTCTCTGTTTAGTGCGGTATTTAAAACACTGGCTTTATAAAATGACTGCCGGTGAGTGTATAAAACAGCTGCTGTTTAAACTGCAGGTTAGAGATCCAGTATCTGCACTCTAAGAGCTATCATCTGCTGCTTATATTCAGAAAAGTTCTGTTCTGTTCAGATCTATAACTAAAGCACATCTTTCCTCCTGTTTTCCTCAATGCGGAAGGGCTGCGGTCACGTTAGCGAGCAGCGCGAGCCCAGATCCCATTTTCCCAAATGATTTGCTGGAACGGCGCGTTGTCCGGTTGGTGACGTGTGTCATTTGCG
This sequence comes from Ilyophis sp. 1 JC-2022, assembly GCA_022702515.1. Lineage (NCBI taxonomy): Eukaryota > Metazoa > Chordata > Actinopteri > Anguilliformes > Synaphobranchidae > Ilyophis > Ilyophis sp. 1 JC-2022. Next base: position 2,145,221 of record CM040404.1, on the reverse strand, counting down.
TGAAATGGTTGCATTCACGGCGTTGTCACTGTCGTGGGGGAGGAGCTGGAACGGTTGTGGCTGAGCTCTGATTGGTTTACACACGGCAGGAGAATCCCAGACTCTGACGAGGCCCTGTGACTCAGTCGGGCTCCATTTTCCGGGCCTGAACTCCAGCACACTAATGAGATTCCGGGGAAGTATGGACATCATTCTCCTGCTAATGGATTATAGAGGAAATGGAGGCTCACCCCCGTACCCCCCCCCACCCCCGTTAGCTTTTAACATCGTCAGTCAGGCAATGAGTGCTTTTCCAAATGCCAGACCCCCAGGGGCAGGTCCGCTCGTCTCCCTGGTCTTTCAGAGACACTAGTGGGGCGCTGTGTTTGCTGCCGAAAGCGAGGGTCACAAAATGTGTGTGTTAAAAGGAGTGCATTACTGTATGGTGTAATCTTTCCATATTCTCTCACACCAGTCACATTAAACACTGCCCCTGGTACATGCACTGGGTGAATTACTGTGGAGGCTACATGCAGTTACTTTAACATCATATTCCTTATTTGGAAATGTTAGGCTACATATTAATGAGGGGGAGGCGGTTAGAGAAACTGTACCTCTTTAAATGGGTCGTGGGGTTGGAAAGTTTGGGAATCGCTGGGGTCCCTAACCCTGGTCCTGGAGAGCCGCAGAGTCTGCTGGGGTCCCTAATGCTGAGTCCATCTGAGCACAGTCACTGTCTGTCTGCATTTTATGTGCCATTTAAAATTTCCGCGTCTTAATTTATGCAGTTGCTAAAATGCTATTTTATTTTTTTTGTTATATCATGCCACTAAGGTTTTGAACTGCCGACGTCGCGGCTCGCAATGAGCATGTGGGCAGTGCTCTTATAGGCTACACTACTGAGACGCCCCGCTAAAATGTTTAACGCTTTTTTACACAGGAATGGGTGTTTAACGCTGTTTTACACAGGAATGGGTGTTTAACGCTGTTTTACACAGGAATGGGTGTTTAACGCTGTTTTACACAGGAATGGGTGTTTTGCAAGCTTTGGGGGGAGCATTTGAAGCTTTTGAAGGTATTCCCTGGTGTGCGGTAGGTGGGTTCTGTGTGCAGATCCTGGCGTTCCTGTCTTTATCCCAGTCTCCTGGGGAAAGGCCTGCTGATCCTCGGAAACGTCCTGGGAATATGGGAGACGCACTGGTCCTCTAATCTCCAGGGAATCCTCTCCTCCTCTCTGTTTACTCTGTAAATAATACAGGGTTCTGCTTCCTGCGTATTGAGGGTGGTGTTACCCTGTGTGCACGCTGCTCAGCCGGGATAATACAGGGTTCTGCTTCCTGCGTATTGAGGGTGGTGTTACCCTGTGTGCACGCTGCTCAGCCGGGATAATACAGGGTTCTGCTTCCTGCGTATTGAGGGTGGTGTTACCCTGTGTGCACGCTGCTCAGCCGGGATAATACAGGGTTCTGCTTCCTGCGTATTGAGGGTGGTGTTACCCTGTGTGCACGCTGCTCAGCCGGGATAATACAGGGTTCTGCTTCCTGCGTATTGAGGGTGGTGTTACCCTGTGTGCACGCTGCTCAGCCGGGATAATACAGGGTTCTGCTTCCTGCGTATTGAGGGTGGTGTTACCCTGTGTGCACGCTGCTCAGCCGGGATAATACAGGGTTCTGCTTCCTGCGTATTGAGGGTGGTGTTACCCTGTGTGCGCGCTGCTCAGCCGGGATAATACAGGGTTCTGCTTCCTGCGTATTGAGGGTGGTGTTACCCTGTGTGCACGCTGCTCAGCCGGATAATACAGGGTTCTGCTTCCTGCGTATTGAGGGTGGTGTTACCCTGTGTGCACGCTGCTCAGCCGGGAATACAGGGTTCTGCTTCCTGCGTATTGAGGGTGGTGTTACCCTGTGTGCACGCTGCTCAGCCGGGATAATACAGGGTTCTGCTTCCTGCGTATTGAGGGTGGTGTTACCCTGTGTGCACGCTGCTCAGCCGGGATAATACAGGGTTCTGCTTCCTGCGTATTGAGGGTAGTGTTACCCTGTGTGCACGCTGCTCAGCCGGGATAATACAGGGTTCTGCTTCCTGCGTATTGAGGGTGGTGTTACCCTGTGTGCGCGCTGCTCAGCCGGGATAATACAGGGTTCTGCTTCCTGCGTATTGAGGGTGGTGTTACCCTGTGTGCACGCTGCTCAGCCGGGATAATACAGGGTTCTGCTTCCTGCGTATTGAGGGTGGTGTTACCCTGTGTGCACGCTGCTCAGCCGGGATCATACAGGGTTCTGCTTCCTGCGTATTGAGGGTGGTGTTACCCTGTGTGCACGCTGCTCAGCCGGGATCATACAGGGTTCTGCTTCCTGCGTATTGAGGGTGGTGTTACCCTGTGTGCACGCTGCTCAGCCGGGATCATACAGGGTTCTGCTTCCTGCGTATTGAGGGTGGTGTTACCCTGTGTGCACGCTGCTCAGCCGGGATAATACAGGGTTCTGCTTCCTGCGTATTGAGGGTGGTGTTACCCTGTGTGCACGCTGCTCAGCCGGGATAATACAGGGTTCTGCTTCCTGCGTATTGAGGGTGGTGTTACCCTGTGTGCACGCTGCTCAGCCGGGATCATACAGGGTTCTGCTTCCTGCGTATTGAGGGTGGTGTTACCCTGTGTGCACGCTGCTCAGCCGGGATCATACAGGGTTCTGCTTCCTGCGTATTGAGGGTGGTGTTACCCTGTGTGCACGCTGCTCAGCCGGGATAATACAGGGTTCTGCTTCCTGCGTATTGAGGGTGGTGTTACCCTGTGTGCACGCTGCTCAGCCGGGATCCTCGGTCTTATCGGGTGCTTACCTGCAACACTAAAACGTTTCTGATGACTTCATATGAACGGTTCTGCCTCCTTTTTTAAAAACAAGCTGGACGGCAGGTCTGGGTCAGACTACCTGAAACCTTTCGGCCGCCAGAAAAATTTTATTACAAATTACGGACAATTTTAAAGGGAACATATATTTTTTTTAGTGGTGGGCATAGATTATTTTTTTAAATCTAGATTAATCTCACTGTAATCTTGGAATTAATCTAGATTCATCTCGATTAAAATGGCTCATTTGAATTCTGCCGAAGGCATTCAGAATATGTGTGCTACCCAAATAGTGACTTAAAGTAAGTCTTTGAGAACGGGTTTCTCAAGCCAGGTGGCGCATTAGACCAGGGGCTCATCTCCTGTTTCCAAAATGCATCACAAACTGCTTGAGAAAGCTGTTCTACTATGATAATTGGTGATGAAAATAAATCATGTTCAATAAGATGTACTTGTGTTTACTAACTGTTTATTCAGTTAAACATGAATTTTGAACTGTAGGCCTACATAAGAGGTCGTGATGAACTGTTTACAGTCAGTAGCTTTGTGTCAATCAGTCCAAGCTCTATTTCTCCTTCTTCCACCAGTCACCCAGGCAGACCAGCTTGTTCACATTTTCTGGTGACAAACTAGATCTCCTCTTCTGTACAATATGGCCTGCTAAAGAAAAAAGTCTCTCGCATGGGACAGTTGTGGCAGGAGTCCCCAAGTATTTACGGGCAATGTGGGCCATCTTACCATAGACAGCAGTGTGCTCCGACCACCACTTCAGTGGACACTGATCTAGACTGGCACTGGGCTCTACCTTGTACCTCTCCACAGTATACAGCAGTGTGCTCCGACCACCACTTCAGTGGACACTGATCTAGACTGGCACTGGGCTCTACCTTGTACCTCTCCACAGTATACAGCAGTGTGCTCCGACCACCACTTCAGTGGACACTGATCTAGACTGGCACTGGGCTCTACCTTGTACCTCTCCACAGTATTGTCTTCTGGTGTCTCCTCATCTGATTCTGAGTCTGATCCCATCAGTAGCAGGGCTGTTTTCTTCTTGGGTGGCTCAGGGTTCTCCTCCCCGAGTGGCTGCAGAGCAGGTTCTTCTCCATTCACCAACTCACTTAGCTTTGCCCACACTGGCTCCCTCTCTGCTCTGGGCAAGCACTTGAGGTCCTTAAATCGTGGATCTAGAGCAGTCGCCACCTTTGATGAATAAAAAATAATAATTATTGATTGATGAAAATTTCACTTTCCAAATCCAACCTCCATATTTCTTCATGACTCATTAATCTATTCATTGACCGATCTACTGGCTTAACAGTCTATAATGGTCAAACAATGCAGTTATCTTCTGGTCAGTCTGACATACCTTAAGCCATTCCACCAAGGAGCTCAGTGATGTACCTACACAGACAGACAGACAGACACACACACACACACACACACACACACACACACACATACACATACAGAGACAGACAAACACACACACACACACAGAGACAGACACACACACACACACACACACACACACAGAGAGACAGACAAACAGACACACACACACACACAGACAGACAGACAGACACACACACACAGACAGACAGAAACAGAGCAATAAATAATTAATGACTGATTCATTTAACTCAGATTACACATTTTTAAAGTTCTTAATCACATTACATTTAAGGGCACGTGTTTCTTAAATACAAAGTGACATTTAAAAGAACTTGTATGCCAATTCATGAACACGCTATCTTTGTAGACCATACCTGCATGGCTCCAGCAGTTTCTCTAGCTTTGCCAACTTCTCATATTCAGCATTTGTTGGGAGGGCCAGATTGTGCTTCTGCTGAGACAGCGTTGTGTGCAGTGCGTCTCTGTTGCGCCTCACGCGCTCGATCATCTCAAGGGTGGAATTCCACCGTGTTGGAACATCTTGCACGAGTGGCTCCTGAACTTGTCCAAGGGAGGCTTGCTGGACATTCAGCTCGTCTGAGTTGGCCGGACTGTGTTTAAAATGTCCGACCACTTTACGGCACTTGGCCAGTGCACCATCAAAACCACCTTCCCGAAGTGACATTACAATAGCTCTCTGTACAACATGCGCAACACAGGGCAAATGCTCGAATGGCAGTATCCTCCCTGCTGCCACCATATTAGGAGCGCTGTCTGTTCCAATAGTGCTGATTTTGTCAGCTATCCCCCACTGATTAGCGACGTCGAGAAACTGCCTGGCACACGCTTCTGCAAAGTGACGCTCCTCTGTTTTCATCACACCTAACGGACAGACAAAGTAGATCAGAATAAGTTCACTACTAGTAGTAAACAACTAGCAATCATCAAGAAGCAAACATAATGTGGTGGTAATTCGTGGTGTCGTGGTAATTAATAGGCTAAGTAATTAAATTAAATTATGTAATTTAAAATTACATAACGTAGCCTACCTAAAGCGAAGGAGTGAAGTTCCCAGCTGGCATCGATGAGGTGTACAGTAACGCCGAGGTAGTTATCGTTGTTGACAGATGTCCAATGGTCCCCAGTCAGTGCTACACACCTCGCCTCTACCATCTTCAAATCTTTTGCGGCTTTCTCTGCGGCGTGCTGGTCATGTATTCTCCTCATGATAGTTCGCCTAGCAGGTAGTTTGTAAGATGGGTCACCTGTGGCTGCCTGGAGAACAAGCTCGAGCCCATCATCTTCAACCACGCTGATGGGCCGGCAGCTGGTGGCAATCCACTGAGCGAGGAGATTAGTTAGCTTGGCTGATAGAGCTGTGCTGACGGGCTTGCCTCGGTTGCACTCAAACATAGTAGTTTGACGACGACTCTTCCCCTGCGCTACATCAGTGCTTGGCCCGGCATCTTCCGCATTAGCTAAGGGATGCTTTGCGTTTAGGTGGTACTTGAGACTGGAAGAACTCCTACAGTAAACTAATTCCGCATTGCACAAGGTGCAAACAACCTTAGTCTTGTCGAGGTTTCCATTGGGAAGTTTCTTAAAAATAAATTTTCCCTGAAGCAAACCCAGCGGCTTCATAGCCGCATCCATGTTAGCACGTCACGTTTGATGTGGTAATTTCACAGTAGGCATACACACAGGTTCGAAGACTCGTTCTCGCCCCCTACAGTGCAATTCGGCTAGGTATACATCCGCGCTAAAATATCAAGGTGAAAGTCATCATAGCTTGCGTAGTATAGACCCAGCTCCCAACCCAACTTTGAGAATAGATTAACGGCGATATTTTTTTTATCGCCCGATAAGAGTCTCACGCTAACGCAGCACGTTAACGCCGATAACGGCCCACCACTAATTTTTTTCCAATTTCAATAACCAAAATCTTCCTGTATTGTCATAGTATGTTTTATGTTCTATGTTTTGTTTTTGTTTATGTTTGGTTGAAAATTTTCCGGGATCTGCACATTTCAGTAGAACCCAAAACGCGCCTGCTGATGATGTACCGTGCAGCGGCTCTGGAGTTTATTTATTCTGAGGAATGTGTGGAGTGTCCCTCTTATTCTTCCTGTCCGTCTCCTCTCTCCGTTTCCTGTCCCTCTTATTCTTCCTGTCCGTCTCCTCTCTCCGTTTCCTGTTACTTGTATGGCTTGCTGATGCGTCCTCTCTGCAGTAGGATCTGACTGGGAGGGTTAGCATGTTCTGATATAGCATCACTGGAGTGAATATTGCAGTAGGATCTGACTGGGAGGGTTAGCATGTTCTGATATATCATCACTGGAGTGAATATTGCAGTAGGATCTGACTGGGAGGGTTAGCATGTTCTGATATAGCATCACTGGAGTGAATATTGCAGTAGGATCTGACTGGGAGGGTTAGCATGTTCTGATATAGCATCACTGGAGTGAATATTGCAGTAGGATCTGACTGGGAGGGTTAGCATGTTCTGATATATCATCACTGGAGTGAATATTGCAGTAGGATCTGACTGGGAGGGTTAGCATGTTCTGATATAGCATCACTGGAGTGAATATTGCAGTAGGATCTGACTGGGAGGGTTAGCATGTTCTGATATAGCATCACTGGAGTGAATATTGCAGTAGGATCTGACTGGGAGGGTTAGCATGTTCTGATATATCATCACTGGAGTGAATATTGCAGTAGGATCTGACTGGGAGGGTTAGCATGTTCTGATATAGCATCACTGGAGTGAATATTGCAGTAGGATCTGACTGGGAGGGTTAGCATGTTCTGATATATCATCACTGGAGTGAATATTGCAGTAGGATCTGACTGGGAGGGTTAGCATGTTCTGATATAGCATCACTGGAGTGAATATTGCAGTAGGATCTGACTGGGAGGGTTAGCATGTTCTGATATATCATCACTGGAGTGAATATTGCAGTAGGATCTGACTGGGAGGGTTAGCATGTTCTGATATAGCATCACTGGAGTGAATATTGCAGTAGGATCTGCTTGCTGAAGCTGAATCTGTCTCTGTCGGTGTTTGCACAGACAAAATGAGTGTGTGCTTTTCCCCCGAAGCCGTCTCAGCCGCACACCTAATGGCACGTACAGCAGTGTGCAACATCTGACCTGAAAAATGACTGGACCTAGACTAAAAAAAACAAACAAAAAATTTAAAACCCTGTTGGGTAATTCACACACTGTGACCCTGTTGGGTAATTCACACACTGTGACCCTGAAACTCAGCTAAAGTTCTGTTTTTTCTTTCACATCTCTCCGGGTCTCAGCTGCAGAATTTGGGGGTGAACCCGGCCAACATCGGGTTCAGCTGCCTGACCATGGAGTCGGACAAGTTCATCTGCATCAGGGAGAAGGTCGGGGACCAGAACCAGGTGGTAATCATCGATATGAACGACCCCACAAACCCCATCCGCAGGCCTATCTCCGCAGACAGCGCCATCATGAATCCCACCAGCAAGGTCATCGCCCTCAAAGGTACGCCCCCCCCCCCTCTTACCCCCTCAGAGTATAGTCAGGCTCATAGTGCTGTAAGGTTATGAGAAGCCTGGTCAGGCTCATAGTGTTGTAAGGTTATGAGCCTGGTCAGGCTCATAGTGCTGTTAGGTTATGAGCAGCCTGGTCAGGCTCATAGTGCTGGAAGGTTATGAGCAGCCTGGTCAGGCTCATAGTGCTGTAAGGTTATGAGCAGCCTGGTCAGGCTCATAGTGCTGGAAGGTTATGAGCAGCCTGGTCAGGCTCATAGTGCTGGAAGGTTATGAGCAGCCTGGTCAGGCTCATAGTGCTGTAAGGTTATGAGCAGCCTGGTCAGGCTCATAGTGCTGGAAGGTTATGAGCAGCCTGGTCAGGCTCATAGTGCTGGAAGGTTATGAGCAGCCTGGTCAGGCTCATAGTGCTGTAAGGTTATGAGCAGCCTGGTCGGGTGAGCTTGTGTAAGCTGACCTAGCCCTGTTAAAGGCACTTAGCAGTTGGATCATGCAGGTGAATTGGCTCATAATTTATATTTCATCCAAAAATCTGACAGTACTGGACACTAAGGAGGATGAACCCATTGACCCTGTGCAGTGACATTGCAGATTCAGGATATATTCCGGGAAATAATGAAAAGTGCGTGAGTCAGCAGCCAATGAGCAGCCGCAGCAGTGTGACTGACCAATCACTGAACTGCTCAGCTGCTCCTGCTGATTTATTCCACAGCTGTCACTCAAGATGGAATCACTTCCTTTCACCATGAGGATGGTGTTCTATGGGTCACACATTGAACCTGCGCTCTTTTTCTGAAGTTAAATCAGGAACAAACGTAGCTACGTAGCTGTGGAGCTATAGCCTGGGTCTCCATAGCCTGTTATACAGTCATGTGTCGCACGGGTGGGTTTAAAAGCACGTGCTCTGTGTTTACAATTAATGTATTAATTTATCTAGAATAATCAATGTAATGCAGCCTGTAGTTTTTCCCCAAATGGTCCGTGTGGTTTGTTTGTGAGCTGTGGCTTTAAAATAATTGAGGTTTGTACACAAGTAGAGTTTGTAAACAGCAGCTCATGTACCGCTCTGCACAGGAAGTTGTATATTCCGCTCCCTGTAGAGTAAGTGATTGGCTAAGAGTCTGTGAGCATCAGGCAGGACTCTTGTGGTTCTTGAGTTTTTATGACTCTAATGGGAACGAGCGGCTCTGGGGGCTTTTTTTGACTGTATTTCTTGGCTTGGTTTTTTTGGCTCTTATGTGTATATCACTGGATATGATTCCACTTGGATTTGTATTTCTTTTTCTTGCTCTCCACTTGAATTGTAATTCTGTAAACCTTTGTACTGCGTTCCCGTGGTAACAGTATGCATTTGACCGGACTTTTGTGTCACTCCAGTGAGTGGTCTCTTTTGCTCATCCATGATTTTACAGCACCTACTGCCTTTCCAAAATAATAAAACTTGTTAAATCACCATACCAACGTTTACATGGTGTTTACCGTCCGGTTCTGTAGATTACGGTCGTCCCCTGTTCCGCATTCACACGGTATAACGTCAAAATGCGAACAAAAAAATTTGTTGGATTGTGAAATGGATGCCGTCGCTATGAAAACGTCCAAACGCTCTTGTTTTCCTCGTTTTGGGACAGACCCTGTTCTGAACCTTATGATCCGCTAATCAGTAACCAGACTTAAAGCCCCAGGGAACAAATATTCGTATAAATTGCCTTCTAATTTGGTTAATTTGGGTCTTGTGGACATACAATATGCATATACTTGTATTGGAAATAATTGTTTTCTAAATTCCAGAGATACTGGATACTTTTGACCCTCATTTTTGGATTGAGGTTAGGCGGTACTATAAGTGGGAATAGTGATGTCACTAATCCCAGACCAATCACAAGGCTGATGTCGCTTGTCTCTCCCACCAGCATTTGTCAAAACTAATGTGTTCCTGCATTAATGCCTTCTTCGAACACGGCCAGTGACTTAGCTAGCCCTGTGGATTTACTCCCTTCAGTAACATTACGCGTATCGTGGCTAACGTTGGGCGTGTAGCACTAACGTTAGATAATAATGTCACATACGCCTTCTCATCACTGCGCTCGCCGGTGTTGGGTACAGCGCAGTAGATTTTTTTTACGCACAGAACTGAAGCGGAGCTTTCAACCAAATAATTCCATGGCATTCAACATGCGAGCTACCCGACGTCAACTAGCTAGCTAACTAGCAGCAATACCCACGTCTTTATTGGAAGAAACAAATGTTATAACAAAATTAAGAAGTGTGGTTTTTTTATTACATGGAAACGTATTTTCTTGAAACCCACCTTTCTGTCAGCACCTGTGAAGCCAGAGAGCGCGGGTTATCTGGTTGTGGAATTTCTACACTCTCAAATTCAGTGTCGGTAGGTTCATACATATATGGTTGTCCAACCCTGATTCTCCCCGCTATTTTGTGTATTTGTTGTATGTGGTGCCGAGTGTCAATTCAGCTAATTCAGCTGTTTTTGAGCAGTTTATCATATTTATATATCCTTTTTTTCCATTCAAACTTTGGTGGATGCTTAATAACACACGCAACTTACATTTTAACGATTTTAGGCTTTGTTTCCTGGGCCTTTAAAGTTGTGTACATGATTAGTGATGCTATCTGCAGCTGTAAAACTTTTACTCTAGCAGCCACTTTGGCAGGTAACTAACCAGGTTGTGTTATATTGTAAAAGGTAATGTGGCTGGTAAAATGTTGTTTCTGTGTTGTGGTTTGAATAATCAGTGATTGTAAGGATGCTGGGTTATCTCTGTGTTGTGGTTTGAATAATCAGTGATTGTAAGGATGCTGGGTCAGCTCTGTGTTGTGGTTTGAATAATCAGTGATTGTAAGGATGCTGGGTTATCTCTGTGTTGTGGTTTGAATAATCAGTGATTGTAAGGATGCTGGGTTATCTCTGTGTTGTGGTTTGAATAATCAGTGATTGTAAGGATTCTGGGTTATCTCTGTGTTGTGGTTTGAATAATCAGTGATTGTAAGGATTCTGGGTTATCTGTGTTGTGGTTTGAATAATCAGTGATTGTAAGGATGCTGGGTTATCTCTGTGTTGTGGTTTGAATAATCAGTGATTGCAAGGATGCTGGGTTATCTGTGTTGTGGTTTGAATAATCAGTGATTATATATATATATTATATATATTTCAGTATACATATTTATACAATTCTGACTTTTACTGGATGCTCTGCCACAGGCATAAATATAGCAGATAAATATTTTCCATCATATGATTAAGAAATATGAATGAAAAACTAATGCTTTATACTTTAGAAATATCATGTAATTGAATACATTTTAGATGGCCATCTGATATTATTAGCTGGTCTTTTAATAGCCTGGGGCAAATAATATTTAAGGAATTGATAAAGAATCTGATCGATAATGGCATCGGTATCAATAAAATCTAATGATTCCCATCCCCACTGTTTACTGAAGAGAGAGGCTCACTTGACTGAAGGACACTTTCTTGAGCTACCGGCTAAAATATTTAGGAATGTACTTATCCAAAGAGATAAGCCTCACATAGACACTCCCAGGCTGGGAGTGTTCTCAACAAAATTAAAAAAAATCTTTTCCCTTTGAAATAATATTTCCCCTAAGAAGATTGTGTTTCTGTGTCCATATTTCATAAAATGGACTTGAGGAATTCGCCTTGTCTGGTTTACCCACCCTCAGTAATACTGCGATCATTGCAGTTATTAGATTTATTGTACTAAATAATTATGTGTCTTATATGGTTATTAAGACTTAGACATTGCGTTTGTATAGACACCTGTGGTGGTGGCTGGTAAATGTGTCAAATGAGTTATATTCTATAGGGGGGTGTGGGGGCCTTCAGATGGTTTTACAAACAATACATGTTCTTAAAAATAAATGTGGTCTTGGTGCGGTTATACCAAAATAATGTCTGTGAAAGGAAAGTGTTTGTGTGAAGAGTGAAGAATGGAATAGGCTGAGCTCTACAGTGCAGAAACGGCTGCTCTCTGCACGCTGCTGATCTCTGAAGTGTTCTCTCCGTTGGGTTTTATTCTCTCTGACTGACGCCTCATTCTCTCCCTGCTTTCTTGTGTTTAACAGACGGTGAGTTTCTCCCTGTGCGCTCTTCTCTCTCTCTCTGTCTCTTTCTCGCTTGTCTCTCTCTCTCTCTCTCTCTCTCTGGCGTTTGTTTCTATGTTGTGTAAATGGTGCTGTCCTCATAAAAGCAGAGCTTCTTTCGCACGCAAAATATTCGGCCTCACTCACGAAAAATTATTATTTTATTTTTTTTAAACTCAAAAACCCAAAAACCACACGTTTTCCATTAAATATTTGTAAGAAAGCCACAGGAATGCACTGCGTGTTTTGATGGCGCCCGAATATTGCGAATCGCTGAAACGTCAAATCTGTAAATTGGTGCAGCACTTCCTTTTGAAGCTTTGGGAAGGGTATCAAGTTAGCCTCTGAACTGGTGTGTTTTACTGAGAAACCCAAACCACTGACTCTGGATCAGTGACTTTGACGCTCGTCTCTACAGGCAGGTGCAGCTGAACCAGCTGTTTTTGGCCCCAGACCTGGCGACTCCCACAACACCAGGATAAATGAAATAAGCGTTTGGTGATCAGTTCAGAGAGTCCTAAACTTAATGCCATGCCAATATACAGTATTCAGTGCACACACTTTTATGAGAACCCTGCGTTTGTTAGCATGATGTGGCGTTTGCTGATCAAGGCTGTGTGTGGGTGTCTGTGTGTGTGTGTGTGTGTCTGTCTGTGTGTCTGTCTGTCGGGCGTGTCACACATCCCTGACCCAGTTCACACTCATCTCTGTGTTCCCAGGAATTTAAAACGTGACGCGAAGCTCATTATGATTAAATTATTAGCATATCCATCCATTTATGAGCTTTATTCTCAAAGCGTGCCGTTAATTAGCCGGCAGTTTTAAAACGGTGTTCTGCTGTAGGTGGACCGTGGCATGCCGTGCGGTTGTTGTGTGTGAGTTTTGCCGAGGGGAAATGATCGATCGTTGGGGGTTTTACAGAAGTTTTTACAGCACAGCTCCATAAGGACAGTCATGTGGAACCTGCATCCACGCTGTACGGCAGGCCTGGGTGGGACGGTCATGTGGAACCTGCATCCACGCTGTACGGCAGGCCTGGGTGGGGAAAAATCTGCCGCTGTATAAAGAGTTTTTAGTATTTCTGGCGCATTCTGTCCCTGGTGTTTTGACCCGATGGTGGTATTTAACCGCTTTAAAGCTGGTACCGTTCCCTGGCCCTGCAGCGCCCCCTTGAGGGGTTCTTCTGCAGGGTTTATTCTGTACCCCCGTGTGCAGATCACTCCCATTTGATCCGTGCGCATCTGTTCCATCACGCCTATGATGATATGTGCGTCCTCACGGTAGCATGCTCCATGTGTGGGTGTGTGGAAAACCAGGGGCGCAGAAACAGTTCCGCGTGACGCACACATCTCTGTCCCTCCGCTCTCCCAACCCCCCACCCCATCCACATGGCACGAGTCACCCCAACATAGCATCCCACCGCACGAACCCTTCCGCCATCTCGCATCACACCGCTGTGCTCTGCATCGCCATAGCTTTTAGTCGTGTCCGTGATGAGTGTCTGGGAGGGGCGATATGCTGCCGTTCAGCAGCCAGGGATGGGCTGTTTACACATTATTCAGACCCTAAATGTCTCTCAGGCACACTGGTATCTGGCTTTTATTGCTGAACGTTCTCTCCTACTCTCTGATGTCAAACAGCGAAGAGCTCTGGTGTGTGTGTGCGTGTGTGTGTGTGTGTGTGTGTGTGTGCGTGCGCGCTTAGGACAAACCTGAGAGCTCTACCTCTGGTGAAGACGATTAAGATCTGAAAATGAGTATTCCTGGTGAAATGAAAATATTATGTTTTAGGCAGAACAAGATCATTCTAATTATTCATAAGCAGTGAGCTTAAATACTCGCCTAAACATCTGGCACTTTCTGGGTACTTCTCACCTGGGCTACGGTTCCCCTTTGACAGTAAGGACACTGGTTATGAACGATGAGTGTTGATTTGAGGGAGTAAGATGTGAAGCTGTCAGGACTGCCTCTGCTGGTGCTTTCCATCTATTTAAGCTCAGAAGCGTCTCACCTGGTTACAGGTTTCTCTGTTTGTTGCCTAGTGTAGAAACCTCAGCTTTTAAAATGCAAAATCTCAATTTTCTTAACCTCAGATAAATCACTGCAGTCGTCCTCTCCTATATTTCTCTATTAAGAACTTATTTTGACCAGCTTGCATAAATATGCCGGCGCTGAAGCGGAGCTGGAATGAGTCCGGTAACCTGTAAAAAGATCATTCTCCCTCTGGGGTGTTAGAAAACAGTCAACACACAAAACATTTTAGTTTGATGAATAATTAATGGTTTGTCTGTTAGGGAGGGTGTAGTTCTGAGTGTACCTGGTGCTAGAACAGGAGGATGGCTGAATGAGATTCTGAGCCAATGAGAATAGGGATTGGTGTTTGAGGTCACTGTTAAACCCCGCCCCCACCAGCCGCTAAGACGCTCCAGATCTTCAACATGGAGATGAAGAGCAAGCTGAAGGCCCACACCATGACGGAGGAGGTGATGTTCTGGAAGTGGATCTCGGTGAACACGGTGGCGTTGGCGACGGAGACCGCCGTGTACCACTGGAGCATGGAGGGCGACTCGCAGCCGCTGAAGATGTTCGACCGCCATGCAAGCCTGGCTGGCTGCCAGATCATCAACTACAGGACCGATGAGCAGCAGAAATGGCTCCTGCTCATCGGCATCTCTGCTCAGGTAACTGACCTCAGCAGGTACTGACCACTACAGGTACTCTCTGCTCAGGTAACTGCCCGTGAACGTACTGACCACTACAGGTACTCTCTGCTCAGGTAACTGCCCGTGAACGTACTGACCACTACAGGTACTCTCTGCTCAGGTAACTGCCCGTGAACGTACTGACCACTACAGGTACTCTCTGCTCAGGTAACTGACCTCAGCAGGTACTGACCACTATAGGTACTGGCTGTCTGTGCAACTGACCTCAGCAGGTACTGACCACCTGGTTGACTGACCATGGAAGTGATTGTTTGTGGAGGTGCTGACCACAATAGGCCCTGGGGGTGATTGACCATAGAGTGGGTTTCACACATAGAGGATGTAGTGAAACTGGGAGCTAGTCACACAGGTTATATTCCTTGTATATAAATGATGGGTGATTGACAGGCTGAATGGCCTGTTGGTGTCTGTAGCCCAGATTAGTGATTCAATTCCCCTGGGCTTTTAGGCTAAAATGACTGTTAGACCATTATTAACTTACATAACTTTATTTACTGAAGGATATACACGTATTTAATGCAGGAGGTTTTCTTAAGTTATTAAGAGCATACTTGACTTAAACAGCTAATTAAACACAGGCAGTACAGTTACCATGAAGAGACCCTGATACTCAGATGACTGTATGAACAGGAGTTAAGCACATAGCCTGAGCTAAAGGAACCATTTACACATAGCCTGAGCTAAAGGAACCATTTACACATAGCCTGAGCTAAAGGAACCATTTACACATAGCCTGAGCTAAAGGAACCATTTACACATAGCCTGAGCTAAAGGAACCATTTACACATAGCCTGAGCTAAAGGAACCATTTACACATAGCCTGAGCTAAAGGAACCATTTACACACAGCCTGAGCTAAAGGAACCATTTACACATAGCCTGAGCTAAAGGAACCATTTACACATAGCCTGAGCTAAAGGAACCATTTACACATAGCCTGAGCTAAAGGAACCATTTACACATAGCCTGAGCTAAAGGAACCATTTACACATAGCCTGAGCTAAAGGAACCATTTACACATAGCCTGAGCTAAAGGAACCATTTACACATAGCCTGAGCTAAAGGAACCATTTACACATAGCCTGAGCTAAAGGAACCATTTACACATAGCCTGAGCTAAAGGAACCATTTACACATAGCCTGAGCTAAAGGAACCATTTACACATAGCCTGAGCTAAAGGAACCATTTACACATAGCCTGAGCTAAAGGAACCATTTACACATAGCCTGAGCTAAAGGAACCATTTACACATAGCCTGAGCTAAAGGAACCATTTACACATAGCCTGAGCTAAAGGAACCATTTACACACAGCCTGAGCTAAAGGAACCATTTACACACAGCCTGAGCTAAAGGAACCATTTACACACAGCCTGAGCTAAAGGAACCATTTACACATAGCCTGAGCTAAAGGAACCATTTACACATAGCCTGAGCTAAAGGAACCATTTACACATAGCCTGAGCTAAAGGAACCATTTACACATAGCCTGAGCTAAAGGAACCATTTACACATAGCCTGAGCTAAAGGAACCATTTACACATAGCCTGAGCTAAAGGAACCATTTACACATAGCCTGAGCTAAAGGAACCAGTCTGAGGTAAACCCCACAGGTCATTTATGTATTTCAATGACATTTGATTTGTATAGTACTGTACATAGAAACAGAAGAAAAATTGGCAAAAACCAGCCTGAACCCCCAAAAAGCAAGTGAGGTAAAAAACCTCCCAGTGGAAAGAAAAACACTTAAACGGTGGTGAGAAAAAACTCCCCAAACCTGGCTAAAGAGGGGGATCCCGTCCTCCGCTGGCCGATCTGGAGAGGGGGATCCCGTCCTCCGCTGGCCGGTCTGGAGAGGGGGGAAAACTATAACTCTGTACACTGTCGGTAAGATGTTCAAACAAAAGTAATTATTTTTTGTGAATTTTGGAGAAAGTTGATATTTCTTTCAGAATTGCCACTATCCGGCAGACACTAAACAGCAGACATTAGTCTTAACGCAGGTTTGGGTTAAGGTTAGGGTTAGCTGGAGTCTAACGCAGGTTTGTTTAATTGTCAGTAGGCTGTTTGAGGAATCCAATAAGGAAACCGGACCAGTTTTGTACCTGGAAGTGATTCTGAAGTGACCCGTACTCTTCCTCTTCCTCTTCCAGCAAAACCGCGTGGTGGGCGCCATGCAGCTGTACTCTGTGGACAGGAAGGTGTCTCAGCCAATCGAAGGCCATGCTGCTGCTTTCGCTGAGTTTAAGGTGGAGGGAAACGCCAAAGCCTCCACCCTATTCTGCTTTGCTGTGAGGAGCCCGGCTGGAGGGAAGGTGAGGCGCGCGCACACACACACACTATACACTATACACACACACACACACACACACACACTATACACTATACACACACACAATACACTATACACACACACTATACACTATACACACACACTATACACTATACACTACACACACACACACACACACACACACACACACACACACACTATACACACACTATACACTATACCCTACACACACACTACACACTGTACACTACACACACACACACACACTATACACTATATACTATACACACACACACACACACACACACACACTACACACACACACACACTACACACACACACACTATACACTATACACACACACTATACACTACACTACACACACACACACACACACTATACACACACACACTACACTATACACACACACACACAATACACACACACACACACGCAGACGTACACACACACACACACACACATATACACACACACACACACCACACACTATACACACACACTATACACACACATATACACACACATACACACAGACACACACACACACTATACACACACACACACACACACACACACTATACACACACATATACACACACATACACACAGACACACACACACACTATACACACACACACACACACTATACACACACACACACCACACACACACACACCACACACACTATACACACACACAGTGCTGCTGTGGGAGGTGTGTGTTATCTGTGCTGCTGTGGGAGGTGTGTTTTATCTGTGCTGCTGTGGGAGGTGTGTTTTATCGGAGGTGTGTGTTATCAGTGATGCTGTGGGAGGTGTGTGTTATCAGTGCTGCAGTAGGAGGTGTGTATTATGTTTTATAGGAGGTGTGTGTTATGTGTGTGTTCATCTCCCTGCAGCTGCACATAATAGAAGTGGGCCAGCCGGCAGCTGGGAATCAGCCGTTTACTAAGAAGGCCGTGGATGTCTTTTTCCCCCCCGAGGCGCAGACAGACTTCCCCGTGGCGATGCAGGTGAGCTGTGGGAGCGTCGCGCGCAAACCGGAGCGGCGCGGTAACAAGAGCAGCGCGCAAACCGGAGCGGCGCGGTAACAAGAGCGGCGCGCTAACCGGAGCAGCGCGCTAACCGGAGCAGCGCGCTAACCGGAGCAGCGCGCTAACACGAGCAGCGCGCTAACACGAGCAGCGCGCTAACACGAGCAGCGCGCTAACACGAGCAGCGCGCTAACACGAGCAGCGCGCTAACACGAGCAGCGCGCTAACACGAGCAGCGCGCTAACACGAGCAGAGCTTCTTCATGCAGTGTGTTCCCCATTTTAACTTTTCACAATCAGTGATGTCATCACCCTGGTGCTAGTCAGGTGATGTGCGGAGGTTGTTGTGCAATAACCAAACAAATGAGTTATTTTGAATAATGGGAAATGTGACTGATGACATCATGTGACTAATGTCTGTGCTATGGTTGGTGTCAGAGTGGTTATATCGCACTCTTGTAAGAACAAAACCATTTTCTACAAAATGGCATGCTAAGTACAACATGGCTTAGCTTATAGTCAAGTGGTGACCTGTGTCTAACTGTCTAAGTGCATGCAGGCTAGGTATTTGAGTAACTGTTTAGGTAGTCAACAAATTTGCCTTAACCAAAGCCATGTTAGATGTAACTGAAAAGTGTTACTGCTGTGTTGTGGTACACTTGAAGGAAAGCACCCGGCAGGTGTGTAGTGCAGCTCACCGGCTTTCTGCTGCATGACAAACAATTAGCATTCTCTGAGTG
>CM040404.1:2086547-2121547 GCA_022702515.1 Ilyophis sp. 1 JC-2022 | reverse complement strand
ACTGTGCTGTAGGAGATATGTTGGTATTACAGAGCTCGTAGCACTTGTTTAAAGTCTATAACAAAGGAGAGTTAACATGAAGCTGGTGCCTCAGGAAGATCAGTCTCTCTACTGCAGTCCTGGGTCAGATATGAATCTTAAATATTTTAACTCTTTAGATGCTGGAAATACTCTAAAACACTCTTGCAGATCCCTGACAATGAAATAAAAACTGTCTTGCTGATCAGAATGTGCAATGATATGAAATAAAAATTTTGTTGTGAATATCGGTGAAAATTTATTTGTTTGTTTGTTTTTAAAATGTAAATAATCTGCAGGGAATTTTAATGGTGACTAAAGGTTTTAATGGATTAAAGTAAGTATTTGATCCAGGTGTGATGCACCTCTTGTGGTAAACTGGGCATGCCTTATGTGCTCATTCCTCTGACCCCACCTCTGACCCTCTGACCCCACCTCTGACCCTCTGACCCCACCTCTGACCCTCTGACCCCACCTCTGACCCTCTGACCCCACCTCTGACCCTCTGACCCCACCGCTGACCCTCTGACCCCACCTCTGACCCTCTGACCCCACCGCTGACCCTCTGACCCCACCTCTGACCCTCTGACCCCACCTCTGACCCTCTGACCCCACCTCTGACCCTCTGACCCTCTGACCCCACCTCTGACCCCACCTCTGACCCTCTGACCCCACCGCTGACCCTCTGACCCCACCTCTGACCCTCTGACCCCCCCTCTGACCCTCTGACCCTACCTCTGACCCTACCTCTGACCCCACCTCTGACCCTCTGACCCCACCTCTGACCCTCTGACCCCACCTCTGACCCCACCTCTGACCCTCTGACCCCACCTCTGACCCCACCTCTGACCCTCTGACCCCACCTCTGACCCTCTGACCCTCTGACCCCGCTCACAGGGAATCCTGCGCACGGCCGACACCATCCGGAAGTTCCAGAGCGTCCCGGCGCAGCCCGGCCAGGCTTCGCCCCTGCTACAGTATTTTGGCATCCTGCTGGACCAGGGCCAGCTCAACAAGTATGAGTCACTGGAGCTGTGCCGGCCGGTGCTTCAACAGGGCCGCAAGCAGCTACTGGAGAAGTGGCTCAAAGAGGACAAGGTGTGTGTGTGTGTGTGTGTGTGTGTTAGGGACGCAAGCAGCTACTGGAGAAGTGGCTCAAAGAGGACAAGGTGTGTGTGTGTGTGTGTGTGTGTGTGTGTGTGTGTGTGTGTGTGTGTGTGTGTGTGTGTTAGGGCCGCAAGCAGCTACTGGAGAAGTGGCTCAAAGAGGACAAGGTGCGTGCGTGTTAACCCTGTGTATATGTGTGCGTGTGTGCGCGTGTTAACCCTGTGTATGTGTCTGCGTGCGTGTTAACCCTGTGTATATGTGTGCGTGTGTGCGCGTGTTAACCCTGTGTATATGTGTGCGTGCGTGTTAACCCTGTGTATATGTGTGCGTGCGTGTTAACCCTGTGTATATGTGTGCGTGTGCGTGTTAACCCTGTGTATGTGTGCGTGTGCGTGTTAACCCTGTGTATATATGTGCGTGTGTGCGCGTGTTAACCCTGTGTATATGTGTGCGTGCGCGTGTTAACCCTGTGTATATATGTGTGCCTGTATGTTAACCCTGTGTATATGTGTGTTGTAGCTGGAGTGCGTGTGTGTGTTAACCCTGTGTATATGTGTATATGTATATGTGTGCGTGTGCGTGTTAACCCTGTGTATATATGTGCGTGTGCGTATGTGTGTGTGTGCGCGCGCGCATGTGTTAACCCTGTGTATATGTGTGTTGTAGCTGGAGTGCGTGTGTGTGTTAACCCTGTGTATATGTATATGTGTGCGTGTGCGTGTTAACCCTGTGTATATGTGTGCGTGTGTGTGTGTGTGTGTGTGTGTGTGTGTGTGTGTGTGTGTGCGCGCGCATGTGTTAACCCTGTGTATATGTGTGTTGTAGCTGGAGTGCTCTGAGGAGCTGGGGGATTTGGTGAAGAGTGCGGACCCCACTCTGGCGCTCAGTGTGTATCTCCGTGCCAACGTCCCCAGCAAGGTCATTCAGTGCTTCGCAGAGACTGGCCAGTTCCAGAAAATTGTCCTGTATGCCAAAAAGGTAACAGCGCCTCCTCAGGCACCGCACAGTATTACACACACATTACAGTATTACACACGTATTACAGTATTACACACGCATTACAGTATTACACACACATTTTCCTCTCAGGGGGGGGCATGTGTTTTAGGTTGTTTACACCCTCTTTGGGGTCTATTTCAGTATTGAAGTATTCTATAAGATCTGTATGTGTGGGCTGTATGCTGGTCCAGGCCTGGTTCTGTATGTGTGCTGGCTCAGGCCTGGTTCTGTATGTATGCTGGCTCAGGGCTGGTTGGGATCCTGGCCTGGTTCTGTATGTGTGCCGGCTCAGGCCTGGTTCTGTGTGTGTGCTGACTCCAAGCCCAGTTGGGCTCCTGGCCCGGTTCTGACTCTGTCCCGCCCTGCAGGTGGGATACTCTCCAGACTGGATCTTCCTGCTGAGGAATGTGATGCGGGTCAGTCCAGAACAGGGCCTGCAGTTTGCCCAGATGCTGGTCCAGGACGAGGAGCCGCTGACCGACATCAACCAGGTACAACTGTGCAGTACAGACATCCAAAATACCAACATCAACCAGGTACAACTGTGCAGTACAGACATCCAAAATACCGACATCAACCAGGTACAACTGTGCAGTACAGACATCCAAAATACCAACATCAACCAGGTACAACTGCAGTACAGACATCCAAAATACCGACATCAACCAGGTACAATTGTGCAGTACAGACATCCAAAATACCAACATCAACCAGGTACAATTGTGCAGTACAGACATCCAAAATACCAACATCAACCAGGTACAACTGCAGTACAGACATCCAAAATACCAACATCAACCAGGTACAACTGCGCAGTACAGACATCCAAAATACCAACATCAACCAGGTACAACTGCAGTACAGACATCCAAAATACCAACATCAACCAGGTACAACTGTGCAATACAGACATCCAAAATACCAACATCAACCAGGTACAACTGCAGTACAGACATCCAAAATACCAACATCAACCAGGTACAACTGTGCAGTACAGACATCCAAAATACCAACATCAACCAGGTACAACTGTGCAGTACAGACATCCAAAATACAGACATCAACCAGGTACAACTGTGCAGTACAGACATCCAAAATACCAACATCAACCAGGTACAACTGTGCAGTACAGACATCCAAAATACAAACATCAACCAGGTACAACTGCAGTACAGACATCCAAAATACCAACATCAACCAGGTACAACTGTGCAGTCCAGACATCCAAAATACCAACTTCAACCAGGTACAACTGTGCAGTACAGACATCCAAAATACCAACATCAACCAGGTACAACTGTGCAGTACAGACATCCAAAATACCAACATCAACCAGGTACAACTGTGCAGTACAGACATCCAAAATACCAACATCAACCAGGTACAACTGTGCAGTACAGACATCCAAAATACAAACATCAACCAGGTACAACTGCAGTACAGACATCCAAAATACCAACATCAACCAGGTACAACTGTGCAGTCCAGACATCCAAAATACCAACTTCAACCAGGTACAACTGTGCAGTACAGACATCCAAAATACCAACATCAACCAGGTACAACTGTGCAGTACAGACATCCAAAATACCAACATCAACCAGGTACAACTGTGCAGTCCAGACATCCTAAATACCAACTTCAACCAGGTACAACTGTGCAGTACAGACATCCAAAATACCAACATCAACCAGGTACAACTGTGCAGTACAGACATCCAAAATACCAACATCAACCAGGTACAACTGTGCAGTACAGACATCCAAAATACCAACATCAACCAGGTACAACTGTGCAGTCCAGACATCCAAAATACCGACATCAACCAGGTACAACTGTGCAGTCCAGACATCCAAAATACCAACATCAACCAGGTACAACTGCAGTCCAGACATCCAAAATACCAACATCAACCAGGTACAACTGTGCAGTACAGACATCCAAAATACCAACATCAACCAGGTACAATTGCACAGTACAGACATCCAGAATACCGACATCAACCAGGTACAATTGCACAGTACAGACATCCAGAATCCACTTCTCCACCTTTCTGTGAGAGTGTCTGCCTGTGTGTATGCCAGCGCAGTCTACACGTGTTTATGGTGAGTGTGTGTGTGTTGCAGATTGTAGATGTGTTTATGGATTGTGTGTGTGTGTGGAGACATGTTTATGGAGAGTGTGTGTCTGTGATGTGGTGACTAATACCTCAGGAACAGACTGTTGGAAATCTAAAAATGAGACTGCAACAGTAGGTCCAATAAGTGATAATTGATTGTCCAATGTGCACACGGAGAGAACCTCAAGTGCAGTCCAAGAGAACTTCCTTATGCATTCACCTTTATGGACAACAGTTATGCAAGGCCACACCCAGAGAACATAACCACCAAGTACTGCCCTCTGCAGTGCCCATCTCTCCTCTCAAGAAGGTGTGTGTGTGTGTGTGTGTGTGTGTGTGTGTGTGTGTGTGTGTGTGTGTGTGTGTGTGTGTTGCAGATCGTAGACATGTTCATGGAGAGTGTGTGTGTGTGTATTGCAGATCGTAGACGTGTTCATGGAGAGCAGTCTGATTCAGCAGTGCACATCCTTCCTGCTGGACGCTCTGAAGAACAACCGGCCGGCTGAGGGTCACCTGCAGACCCGTCTACTGGAGATGAACCTCATCCACGCCCCGCAGGTGGAGCCCCAACACCCCTCCCTCACACCCCCCTCAACATTTCCCTCAACGCTCCCCCCCAACATTTCCCCCAATGTCAGAGCCTCAACATCCCTCACAATGTATCTTCTACACTCAACATTCCCCCAGCTCTTCAAATAGCTTTGTAATAAACTCAGCTTATTAACTGCATTTTTGATATAGTTTACTGAACTTTTTTGTGTGTGTTTTTTTGGGTGAAGGTCGCAGATGCAATCCTTGGGAACCAGATGTTCACACACTATGACCGCCCTCACATCGCCCAGCTGTGCGAGAAGGCGGGGCTTCTGCAGCGTGCGTTGGAACACTACACCGACCTGTTTGACATTAAACGCGCTGTGGTGCACACTCACCTGCTCAACCCTGAGGTGTGGCCCTGCCCTGCGCTATATAGTGCCTTTTCGTTCAGTCTCAGAGCGCAACTTGTGTGTGTATTTTTCTCCTCTGTGTCCTATCTCTCTCTAATGTACATATCATTACTCTGTTATTTCACATATAATTACAATTATTTGAAATGAAATTTTAAACCTAATGTCTGTGAAACTGTTGTCTTGCCTGTATGTTGGCACACACACATGTGTGTTATGCTTCCTGTATGTTGTGTGTGTTGCGTGTGTGTGTGTGTGCCATGCGTAACCCGTGCCGCGCTGCCATTTCTCCAGTGGCTGGTGAACTTCTTCGGCGCTCTGTCGGTGGAGGACTCTGTCGAGTGCCTGAGAGCCATGCTGTCAGCGAACATCCGACAAAACCTGCAGCTCTGTGTCCAGGTGGCCTCCAAATACCACGAGCAGCTAGGCACTCAGGCCCTGGTGGAGCTCTTCGAGTCCTTCAAGAGCTATGAAGGTGCGTACAGGTGACCCCTCTCTCAGGTACGTTTCCACCGAGCAGCTCCGAGAATGGGGTTGTGCCCAGAGACCCTGATGATGTTCAATGTCCACATACTGTTTTTGGGCTGAAGAATATTAACACCAGCCACCAGGCATATGCTGGTAAAATCTTGATTGTAGCTGTACGATATTTACTCTAGCAGCCACTTTGGCCAGCAAACAACCAAGTTGTGTTATACTGTAAAAGATAATGTGGCTGGTAAAATGTTGAAAATGGCTGCTGGTGATTTTTAGAATCCGCAAACTACTCTAGCCAGTGGGTAAAAAGAAAATTCCATACCTTGATCACAATGATAGTAATAATAATAAAAATGTATTTATATTGGGGTTTTTTTAAACTGATGATCTGAGTGTGTTACAGTCAAGGGGGGAGCTCCCTTTATTCACCCCCAGTGTGCCCTCTGTGTGCCCTCTGTGTGCCCTCTGCGTGCCCTCTGCGTGCCCTCTGCGTGCCCTCTGCGTGCCCTCTGCGTGCCCTCTGCGTGCCCTCTGTGTGCCCTCTGTGTGCACTCTGGCCAGTGGGTGAAAAGGTTAATTTAATACCCTGATTAGTGCTATTCTCTGGTTGATGGAGCCGCTGGAGAGATGGCACAGGGAAAAGCAGATGGTTGGTTAGAAGGAAAGAGAGGTGTTCTCTTTAGTCGTTTGAAAAGGTGATGATAACACACAGGGTTTTGTTCATTGTTAAATTTCCTCTTTACGTGCAGGGCTCTTCTATTTCCTGGGCTCCATAGTGAATTTCAGCCAGGACCCCGACGTCCATTTTAAATACATTCAGGCAGCCTGTAAAACCGGTCAGATTAAAGAGGTGGAGCGGATCTGCCGAGAGAGCAACTGCTACGACCCGGACCGCGTCAAGAACTTCCTCAAGGTGCCTGACTTTCCCCTCGTCAGAGCCGTCTTATTTCTGTGTGTTTTCTACAGTCACCTTTTATACAAACCTTTCATGAGAGAAACGGAAAAGCAGGAGAATGAGGGTGCCTATCAATTTCACTGTTATTATCCAGCATGGATCTATCCCTGTTAGATTAGCCTGTTAGTTTAGCCTGCAGTAGGTTTAGCTGTGGATCTCTCCCCGTTAGATTAGCCTGCAGTAGGGTTAGCTGTGGATCTCTCCCCGTTAGATTAGCCTGCAGTAGGTTTAGCTGTGGATCTCTCCCCGTTAGATTAGCCTGCAGTAGGGTTAGCTGTGGATCTCTCCCCGTTAGATTAGCCTGCAGTAGGTTTAGCTGTGGATCTCTCCCCGTTAGATTAGCCTGCAGTAGGTTTAGCTGTTAGACGATGCTGGTAGATTAGCATTGGTAGCGTTACCTGTAGTATGAGGCTGTTAGATTAGCGTTCGGTAGCTTTAGCTATAGTGTGAGGCTATTAGATTAGCATTCGGTAGCTTTAGCTGTAGTGTGAGGCTATTAGATTAGCATTCGGTAGCTTTAGCTGTAGTGTGAGGCTGTTAGATTAGCATTCGGTAGCTTTAGCTGTAGTGTGAGGCTGTTATATTAGCGTTTGGTAGCTTTAGCTGTAATGTGAGGCTGTTTGATTCGCGTTCAGTAGCTTTAGCTGTAGTGTGAAGCTGTTAGATTAGCAGTCGGTATCTTTAGCTGTTAGATGAGGCTGTTAGATTAGGGTTCGGTAGCTTTAGCTGTAGTGTGAGGCTGTTAAATTAGCAGTCGGTAGCTTTAGCTGTTAGATTTGGCTGTTAGATTAGCGTTCAGTAACTTTTGCTGTTGGATGAGGCTGTTAGATTATCAGTCTGCAGCTTTAGCTGTTAGATGAGGTTGTTAGATTAGCGTTTGGTAGCTTTAGCTGTTAGATTAGCGTTTGGTAGCTTTAGCTGTTGGATTAGCGTTCTGTTGGATGAGGCTGTTGGATTAGCGTTCTGTAGCATGACACCCCACACACACACACACTTTCTGAATGAGCCATTTCAGCCAGCCAACACACCTCTTACTGCCAACACGTTTGGCAGTCGGATCCTGTTGTTTGTTTTTGGCTTGGTGCCGGCCTACGTTTAGGGTTTTTTGTTTACGGCTGCGTTTAGGGCTTTTGAATTTAAAACTGTTTTGTTCTTTCCATTTTCAGGAGGCCAAGTTAACGGACCAGCTGCCTTTGATCATCGTTTGCGATCGTTTCGATTTTGTCCACGACCTCGTACTCTACTTGTACAGGAACAGCTTACAGAAGTACATTGAGATCTACGTTCAGAAGGTAAACCTGTTTATGACATCCTGCTACAGGTTATCAGATCAACGTGGAGACGAGACAAAATGAGTCTGCTGGTTTTGGCCCCATGTAATGATATTACGGGTTTATTTTAAGACCTTTATGACAGATGTTCTTTGTGCAGGAAGTGTCTTGCGTCAGCAGACGCGTCTGGATTATGTTGTGACTCGTAATGATGTTATTTACCTCCCGTTATCAGCTCGTTAGCCCACATTAGTTTATGGGTATGCACACAAGCCCCGCCCTAATATGACTCATCATGAATCTACTGGTGGTCTCTCTCTCTTTACTGACCAGGAGAGATTGGAGCCATTCAGCTGTTCTCATGTCTTTCACAAACAAAAGCAGAACTTTTGCTAAATATTGGGTTCTTCTGGGTTAACAGTTGTGCCAGGAATCCCATCAGTTCAAATCTGTTCAATTTTACTTATTTAAAGACACTTCAGAAAACAGGAAATGGGGAAAGATGAGGCAAAATGGAGCCTGAACTCCCAAAAATCCAGAAAGGGGGTTAAAAAAAAAACTTCCCAGTAGGAAAAACACTCAAATGCTGAAAATTATCCAGAGTTTTTAGACCAGGTTTTATGTCCACCTTCATTGTGAACTGTAGGGCAGCCAGTCAATTCTCTGTGTTGTCAGGAGTGAGACTCTGATTGGCCACTAGGAGGAGCTACTAACCCAGCTGTGTGTTTGTGTGTCTGCATGTGTGTGTTTGTGCACGTGTATTTGTGTGTTTGTGCGTGCGTGTGTGTGTTTGTGCACGTGTATTTGTGTGTGTGTGTGTGTGTGTGTGTGTGTGTGTGCACATGTATGTCCGTGTGTGTGTGTGCGTGCGTGCGCATGTGTGTGTATTTATCTGCAGGTGAACCCCAGCCGGCTGCCTGTAGTAATCGGGGGGCTGCTGGATGTGGACTGCTCTGAGGACGTCATTAAGAACCTGATCATGGTGGTGCGTGGCCAGTTCTCTACGGACGAGCTGGTGGCCGAGGTGGAGAAGAGGAACAGGTAAAGATTCACCCTTCGGCCAGGGGGTGGCGCCAGAGAGAGCTGCTTGGGTCACTGAGGGCCACATCTGATTGCCTTTTTGAGTTCTTAGATAAGTAGATGATTGGCCAGTGTGCCCTTAGCAGTGGTCATTCTTATTAGCCAGTGGTCATTATTTGGACAGAGGAAGCCTCAGCCACCACCCTAGTGTGGGAACCCTCTCCACACATCAGATGAGGGAAAGGAGAAAGCTGTTTGCTGTATTGACAGTGTCTCGTTTGTGTGTGTGTGTGCGTACGGTGTGTGTGCGTACGGTGTGTGTGCGTACGGTGTGTGTGCGTACGGTGTGTGTGCGTACGGTGTGTGTGTGCGTGCGGTGTGTGTGCGTGCGGTGTGTGTGCGTACGGTGTGTGTGGGGACGGTGTGTGTGCGTACGGTGTGTGTGCGCGTACGGTGTGTGTGCGTACGGTGTGTGTGCGTACGGTGTGTGTGCGTACGGTGTGTGTGCGTACGGTGTGTGTGCGTGCGGTGTGTGTGCGTACGGTGTGTGTGCGTTGGGTGTGTGCGTACGGTGTGTGCGTACGGTGTGTGTGCGTGCGGTGTGTGTGCGTGTACGGTGTGTGTGCGCGCGTGCGGTGTGTGTGTGTGTGCGTACGGTGTGTGTGTGCGTACGGTGTGTGTGCGTACGGTGTGTGTGCGTACGGTGTGTGTGCGTACGGTGTGTGTGCGTACGGTGTGTGTGTGCGTGCGGTGTGTGTGCGTACGGTGTGTGTGCGTACGGTGTGTGTGCGTACGGTGTGTGTGCGTACGGTGTGTGTGCGTACGGTGTGTGTGCGTGCGGTGTGTGTGCGTACGGTGTGTGTGCGTACGGTGTGTGTGCGTACGGTGTGTGTGCGTACGGTGTGTGTGCGTGCGGTGTGTGTGTGCGTGCGGTGTGTGTGCGTGTACGGTGTGTGTGTGTACGGTGTGTGTGCGCGCGTGCGTGTGCGCGCGTGCGGTGTGTGTGCGCGTGCGGTGTGTGTGTGTGCGGTGTGTGTGCGCGTGCGGTGTGTGTGTGTACGGTGTGTGTGCGCGTGCGGTGTGTGTGCGCGCGTGCGGTGTGTGTGTGTGCGGTGTGTGTGCGCGTGCGGTGTGTGTGCGCGTACGGTGTGTGTGCGCGTACGGTGTGTGTACAGGCTGAAGCTCCTGTTGCCGTGGCTGGAGTCTCGGATCCATGACGGCTGTGAGGAGCCTGCCACTCACAACGCCCTCGCCAAGATCTACATCGACAGCAACAACAACCCTGAGCGCTTCCTGCGCGAGAACCCCTTCTACGACAGCGCTGTGGTGGGCCGGTACTGTGAGAAACGAGACCCCCATCTGGCCTGCGTGGCCTACGAACGGGGCGAATGTGACCTGGACCTCATCAAGGTCAGCCCCCTTTTATTTCACAGGAACAGAAAATACAAAGTGATCTACCCAAGTCATTTACCTCTGGAAGACACATTTAGACATGAGGGAAAATCACACTTTTACTTGCCTCCCAAATCACGAAGACCCATGCTATTGATCACAGTACTAAACGCTCGTAAAACCAGTTAAAGGATTCTCTCGTCAGTGATTTTATGAGCGATCATTTTTTATCAGTACCTTGACTTTGAAACTGTAATGATTTTAAGCAGTCCAGAGCAGATGGCTGTGTGCGTCCGTGCGTCCGTGCGTCCGTGTGATGTTCGCCCTGCTGCATGTTCAGCTTGGTTGCTGCTGTTTCAGGTCTGCAATGATAACTCCCTCTTCAAGAGCGAGGCACGCTACCTGGTGCGCCGGAAAGATCCGGAACTGTGGGCCAACGTTCTGGAAGAGAACAACCCGTACAGACGGCAGCTGATTGATCAGGTGATTTCCCCAGGAGAGGAGCGAAGAGCTTCAGCCGGAGCCTTGTGTGTTCCGGGAATACTCTGTTACGCTTGACTCATTCATGGACAGAAATCAATCCTCTGTGTGGAAGCGGTGCATGTGGAACCTGTGGTCTCTGCAGTGGGGGTTGATGGTTCTGTGTGGGATGTGTGTTCTGTGCAGTGGGGGTTGATGGTTCTGTGTGGTATGTGTTCTCTGCAGTGGGGGTTGATGGTTCTGTGCAGTGGGGGTTGATGGTTCTGTGTGGTATGTGTTCTCTGCAGTGGGGGTTGATGGTTCTGTGCAGTGGGGGTTGATGGTTCTGTGTGGTATGTGTTCTCTGCAGTGGGGGTTGATGGTACTCTGCAGTGGGGGTTGATGGGATGTCCCTGTAGTTGAGAGAGCGGTGTCTGCACACCAGGGGAAGCCCTGCTAATTAGGGGCCCTCTGGGGCCAGAGCAGTAGGTTCCTCCAGTAGGGTATCGGGCCCCTGATGAGCAGGCGATTAAATTAAACTTCCCTAGCGGCAGAGCGCTACTGGTGTGTACACGGCTATAGCGCTCCGTCCAGGCTCATATATACAGTATTGAGGTGTCATGAACCCCAATAAAGGTGGAGCTTAAATGAGCTGTCAGTCAGTCACCTGACTGAACCAATAGAAACGTGGGGGGATCATGTGATGAGGGCACTAAGAGGGGGTGGGATGGTACTGCATGGCGCTGGGGTTTATGGGATGTGTTTCTGAAATCCTGCCGCACTCATGCCTGTAATTTTGGGGTCCCCCCTCTGGCCCGTAAAGGTGGTGCAGACGGCGCTGTCAGAAACCCAGGACCCGGAGGAGGTCTCTGTGACGGTGAAAGCCTTTATGACCGCGGACCTGCCCAACGAGCTCATCGAGCTGCTGGAGAAGATCGTCCTGGATAACTCTGTCTTCAGCGAGCACCGGTTAGCCCCGCCCATAACCATGTCTGCTTTCTGAGGATGCTCTGTGCGAATAGGCCTTCAGCTGAAAATCAAACTTAGGCCGTGTCCGAATACGACCTACACCCTTTTGGGGGCGCATATTTGATTCCAAGTTTTTGAGTGGGTGAGTTTCTCACAAATGGGGGCACTTAAAATACCAGGATGAACCCCTTATTTCCGGGGTTTTGTTGAGGGAATTCAGGAGCGCACTCATCTGCAGAACGGTGCACTAATCCCACAATTTCAGTAAGTAACCCGGAAGTAAAAGCGTAGAAGACATAGAGCGGATATGGTATAAGATCGGTTCATATTACAAAATTTTTTGTTTTGTTAATTCTATCTTCATTCATGATCTACACTTTGTAACAATAGTCATATGTTAACTGATTGATATTCTCAATAAAAAAATTAAATATTACTACTTCCTCACAAGTTTGGAAAGTGCTCACTGCTTGCAAAGTGAGGGGACAGGGCACATAGGGACAGGGGTCTGAGTGAACAGGGGACAGGGAACAGGGGTCGTATTTGGACACAGCCTAAGTCCACCAGCATTCACTGTCTTTTGTTTGCATCATGCTTGGCGCAAGGTAGCTGACAGCTGAGTCTGCTCCGCCCCCTCCCCCCCTTTAGGGTGAAACTGCTCTGCTGTCTCATATGTAAGGATGTGTGTTTCCGTCCCATGTGTAAGGATGTGTGTTTCCGTCCCATGTGTAAGGATGTGTGTTTCCGTCCCATGTGTAAGGATGTGTGTTTCCGTCCCATGTGTAAGGATGTGTGTTTCCGTCCCATGTGTAAGGATGTGTGTTTCCGTCCCGTATGTAAGGATGTGTGTTTCCGTCCCATGTGTAAGGATGTGTGTTTCCGTCCCATGTGTAAGGATGTGTGTTTCCGTCCCATGTGTAAGGATGTGTGTTTCCGTCCCATGTGTAAGGATGTGTGTTTCCGTCCCATGTGTAAGGATGTGTGTTTCCGTCCCATGTGTAAGGATGTGTGTTTCCGTCCCATGTGTAAGGATGTGTGTTTCCGTCCCGTATGTAAGGATGTGTGTTTCCGTCCCATATGAAATGGCAATAATGTAATACAATGAAACACTCTCACTAAGATTTGTTTGTTTAATGGCTGCATTTTATTAATTTCATCAGCCATCCCTCATTTTTAATATTTAGTCATACTGTGATCTGTTTGTCTTTTTTATGTATTTTCTTTTCTTTTATCTGTTTGTTTTGTGCACATTAAAGAAATACATTTATTTCCCCCAACAGGAACCTCCAGAACCTTCTGATCCTGACGGCTATCAAAGCAGACCGCACACGTGTGATGGAGTACATCAACCGGCTAGATAACTACGACGCGCCTGACATCGCCAACATCGCCATCAGCAATGAGCTCTTCGAGGAAGCCTTCGCCATCTTCCGCAAGTTTGACGTCAACACCTCCGCTATCCAGGTAAAAAGACATTTTTAAATGATAAAAACATTTCAAAAGAAGAAATGATCTTTCTTAGCCAATAGAAGCCCAGAGCTCTGGGGAGCAGAGCATCATGGGTAAGAACAGTTGTGCCCTGCATTGTGCTTTAGACAGTGATAACTACCCCTCTCTTGGTACAAAGACGTTTCTGAAGTGCACCAGACCCACTCTCTCAGGGAACATGCTTCTTACTGTCAACCTTTATAATAAATAATTATTTTTAACAAAACCATGTGTGCCACAATTATTGGCACCCCTGCTTTTATATATAAAATGAAGTAATCATTTTAAATATTTTGTCGCATATCCTTTGCATGCCATGACTTCCTGATGTCTGTGACCCAACAACATCAAAAGACTCTTGATATCTTATTTTCTGGTACTTCTACAAGCGATACTACAACCTCTCTGCATTTGAATGGATCTCTATGGGAATTGGGGGGTGGGACTAGATTTAGCTGTAAATAATGCTGGAACAGTATGGAACACATAGTTGGTAAAATGGCTGTAAGTCATCAAGGGTCTGAGGTATCATACGAGCCTGACAAATTTCGATATTGAACTCTATGGAAAAATAAGTCAGGAGAAGAAACCCTTCAAGTTATCCATCCATATCTACTGTATTTCTGGCAGCAGAGTGATGGTTTAAGGCTTGTTTGATATGTCAGACCCTTGATGACTTAGAGCCATTTAGCCAACTATGTGTTCCATATTGTTCCAGTGTAATTTACAGCTAAATCTAGTCCCACCCCCCAATTCCCATAGAGATCCATTCAAATGCAGAGTATCGATTGTAAGAGTACCAGAAAATAAGATATCAAGAGTCTTTTGATGTTGTTGGGTCACAGACATCAGGCATGGCATGCAAAGGATATGTGACAAAATATTAAAAATGATTACTTCTATACATAAATGCAGGGGTGCCAATAATTGTGGCACACGTGGTTTTGTTAAAAATGATTATTTGTTGATGAGATTTTTTTTTTAACTTCAATTAATGGTTGGATTTTTCAAATTTTTTTAGTGTGAGATTAAGCTAATTCACCAAACGGTGAATTTTTTATAACCCTTTTTACTCATCTTTACCAGGGGTGCCAATAATAGTGGAGGGCACATTCTCTCTCTGGTGTATGTAGGTGCTGATCGAGCACATTGGGAACCTGGACAGGGCGTATGAGTTTGCGGAGCGCTGTAACGAGCCGGCGGTGTGGAGCCAGCTGGCCCGAGCTCAGCTGCAGAAGGACCTGGTGAAGGAGGCCATCGACTCCTACATCAAAGCTGACGACCCCTCGGCCTACATGGAGGTGGTCAACGCGGCCAGCAAAAACAGTAAGGACACTGACCCACAGATCAGCACAGACAGGAAGGACACTGACCCACAGACAGGAAGGACACTGACCCACAGATCAGCACAGACAGGAAGGACACTGACCCACAGACAAGAAGGACACTGACCCACAGATCAGCACAGACAGGAAGGACACTGACCCACAGATCAGCACAGACAGGAAGGACACTGACCCACAGATCAGCACAGACAGGAAGGACACTGACCCACAGATCAGCACAGACAGGAAGGACACTGACCCACAGATCAGCACAGACAGGAAGGACACTGACCCACAGATCAGCACAGACAGGAAGGACACTGACCCACAGATCAGCACAGACAGGAAGGACACTGACCCACAGATCAGCACAGACAGGAAGGACACTGACCCACAGATCAGCACAGACAGGAAGGACAGTAACCCACAGATCAGCACAGACAGGACAGCACAGACTTAGTGTCCTGCGCTTTCTGCCGTACTGTCCATCTGTCTCTTGCTTTCTCTGCACCTTCCACTGGAGGGTTTTGCTTGCTGGGCGTGTCTCACTCCAGCCCGCCCTCTTTCTGGTTGCCAGGTAACTGGGAGGACCTGGTGAAGTTCCTGCAGATGGCGAGGAAGAAGGCGCGAGAGGCCTACGTGGAGACGGAGCTGATCTTCGCTCTAGCCAAAACCAACCGCCTGTCCGAGCTGGAGGAGTTTGTGAGCGGCCCCAACAACGCCCACATTCAGCAGGTAAGACCCCCCCCAACAACGCCCACATCCAGCAAAGCCCCCCCCCAACAACGCCTGTATTCATAAAACACAGTAGAGTAGGTCCATTGATCTAGGACAGGGGTGGGGAACCTCATCCGCAAAGAGCCGGTGCGGGTTTTTGTTTTAGCCCAGCCCCAAGACACCTGATTCTACTTATCAAGGTCTTGATTGAAGACCATGATTAGTTAATTAGTTGAATCAGCTGTGTTAGTGCTGGGCTAACACAAAAACCTGCACCCACACCGGCTCTTTGCGGATGAGGTTCCCCACCCCTGATCTAGGATCAGATTCCCTGGTTCATAACATCTTCTCCATTATCAGCTAAAAGGCCAAACTGATCCTAGATCAGCCCTCTGTACTCAGACACCTCGTAAAGCGGAGCCTAGTGCTGCACTTGTGAGAGACCCCTGACTAAGCACTTATCTGAATCCAGTGGTGCTGAGCATCTGTGGGAGAATGAAGAGTTTGGAGGGATTTGGGAGGTAAATCGCGTGGAAAAGGCAGAGTCAGGAGAGAGTGAATGGTTCAGAGGGTTTCGTGAGGTAACTGACATGGAAAAGGCAAAGAGCGCCCTCTTGTGGCAAACAGGATTCACAAGATAACCAATACCAAGATAACCCTGCCGTCATCTGAAACCCTCATTCTACACAGAACCTTCCAGACTCATTAAGGGATCTTACTCTTAATGCACTTACAGTAGTGCTTTTCCCAAAATGTAAACGAATGTTCACATGCAGTACACACACAGACACACACACACACACACAGACACGCAGACACACAGACACACAGACCAGACACAGACACAGACACACACACACTCATTATGGAATTGGTGATGTGAAAAGCATGTATGTGAAACCGTATAACGGCTCAATATGAAACCAACTTAAACTGCCGATTTGGTGAAAAACAAAAACACCATTGCACCTTCAAATGCATGCGGGACTGGCTCATCCTACACTGACTGTTCCTTTAATGCTGATTGGCTGTTTCCAGAGGCCATTCACCAATGCAGAGGGTCCTCCTCCCAATCCCTGAAGCCCAGATTTCAGCCCAAGTTACAATGAGCTAGAATTGGGGGTCGTTTTCAGAGTGCAAACTAAGCATTACTGTACAGGGCATTATGATATGTTTCTGTTCAGTACCACTGTGAGCTGTGTCTAGTGTTGACTGTACAGGGCATTATGATATGTTTCTGTTCAGTACCACTGTGAGCTGTGTCTGTAGTGTTGAAGGTGAGCCCAGTGTTCGCTTTAACACAAGCCCTCCGTCCTGCAGGTGGGAGACCGTTGCTATGACGAGGGAATGTACGATGCCGCCAAGCTGCTGTATAACAACGTGTCGAACTTTGCGCGCCTGGCGTCCACGCTGGTGCACCTCGGGGAGTACCAGGCCGCTGTGGACAGCGCCCGCAAAGCCAACAGCACTCGCACCTGGAAAGAGGTAAAGTGTTTCATGGCTTGCCAGCGTCCACCACTGGTCTAAATTTGAGCTGAGTCTTCCTCATGAGAGCCGACTTGACCTCACCTGACCTCTCCTGGCCTGTTCCAGGTGTGCTTTGCCTGTGTCGACGGGACGGAATTCCGACTGGCCCAAATCTGCGGCCTGCACATCGTTATCCATGCAGATGAGCTGGAGGAGCTCATCAGCTATTACCAGGTACTGAGAGACATACTGCGCTAATCTGCTAATACCAGTTTCTGAGAGAGACATACAGCGCTAATCTGCTAATACCAGCCACTGAGATACACATGCCAGGCTAATTAGCGACAAAACTAGGCTAAAGTCTGTGAGCAGGTATGAATTGGGTCTGTGTGTAGTTGGCAGTATGGCCCTGTGTTTTTTGGCAGGACCGAGCGTACTTCGAGGAGCTGATCACCCTGCTGGAGGCTGCGTTGGGCCTGGAGCGTGCACACATGGGCATGTTCACTGAGCTCGCCATCCTCTACTCCAAATTCAAACCACAGAAGATGAGGGAACATCTGGAGCTCTTCTGGTCCCGGGTCAACATCCCCAAGGTACGCACACCTGTACCCCCTAAATAAGCACTGCACCACTGTGCTAAAAGTGTGTCTTGGGGGGTCTAACGCTGTGGGGTCTAACGCTGTGGGGTCTAACGCTGTGGGGTCTAACGCTGTGGGGTCTAACGCTGTGGGGTCTAACGCTGTGGGGTCTAACGCTGTGGGGTCTAACGCTGGGGGGTCTAACGCTGGGGTTTCACTTGCAAGGCCAGGTAAAGGTAAAAATACGTAGCTCATCTGTTCACTACTGTTTGTTTTGAAAGATTTTTTGATTTGTTTAATAATTAATTTGGCACACTTATCCAGAGCTCTTTGAACTTGCGTAATTACACACTAGTGATACACAAAGCCAATAAATAACATTTACTGTTGTAAATGTAACGGCTCTTATCCAGTGTGACTTGTGGTGCAGGATTCAGCATAGTAACTGTACTAAATACAATACAATGGCGGTGAATGGGACTGTAAACCATATTAATGAGGTGAACAGTGCCTCATTAGCAACCACAGGTGTGTCAGGATTAGAAGATTTATGGTCGGGGTCTCTCCAGGTGCTGCGGGCAGCGGAACAGGCCCACCTGTGGGCGGAGCTTGTCTTCCTGTACGATAAATACGAAGAGTACGACAACGCCGTCATCACCATGATGAACCACCCCACAGATGCTTGGAAGGAGAATCAGTTTAAGGACATCATCCCCAAGGTCTCTGCCTTCGCTCTCTCTCAAGAGAATTATCACAAATAATCACAAATAATTACAATATACATTATAGTAAATACATTACATTACATTACATTATAGACATTTAGCAGACGCTCTTATCCAGAGCGATGTACATAGTGCGTTTTCAAACTAAGAACAAGAGCGTTAAAAACAACCCTAAAAAGGCAAATATGAATCTAAGTACTAGGCGCAGTCAGTATGATTACTAGTGTTATTGTATGGATGTGAACCATTACAGATATTATACATGTTGTATTTATGTAAACCATTACAGATATTATCCATGTTGTATTTATGTAAACCATTACAGATATTATACATGTTGTATAGATTGCATGCATCTATGGGATTCCCCCTTTGAAATACGGGGATTCCTGGGAAATATGAAGCCCATAGAGTAAGTAGAGCTGAAAATCACTGCCTGCTTTCTCTTAAACAGGTAGCCAATGTGGAGCTGTATTACAAAGCCTTGCAGTTCTACCTGGACTACAAACCCCTGCTGATGAATGACCTACTGACCGTGTTATCCCCCAGACTGGACCACACCAGAGCTGTTTCCTTCTTCTCTAAGGTAAAACCGTCCGTACAAATTTGTGCTTTTATTCTTTGAATGATGATTT
This sequence comes from Ilyophis sp. 1 JC-2022, assembly GCA_022702515.1. NCBI lineage: Eukaryota > Metazoa > Chordata > Actinopteri > Anguilliformes > Synaphobranchidae > Ilyophis > Ilyophis sp. 1 JC-2022. The sequence goes on along the minus strand of CM040404.1, from coordinate 2,102,882 downwards.
GTTGGGTTGTGATCAGTGACCAGTCTGGCTGTGTTGTGCTGTGATCAGTGACCAGTCTGCCTGTGTTGGGCTGTGATCAGTGACCAGTCTGGCTGTGTTGGGCTGTGATCAGTGACCGATCTGGCTGTGTTGGGTTGTGAACAGAGGCGGTGTTGGGTTGTGATCAGTGACTGGTTTGGCTGTGTTGGGTTTTGTTCACTGGCGGTGTTGGGTTGTGTTCACTGGCTGTGTTGGGTTGTGATCAGTGACTGGTTTTGCTGTGTTGGGTTGTGATCAGTGACTGGTTTGGCTGTGTTGGGTTGTGATCAGTGACTGGTTTGGCTGTGTTGGGTTGTGATCAGTGACTGGTTTGGCTGTGTTGGGTTGTGATCAGTGACTGGTTTGGCTGTGTTGGGTTGTGATCAGTGACTGGTTTGGCTGTGTTGGGTTGTGCAGATGACCCAGCTGCAGTTGGTGAAGCCGTACCTGCGATCAGTGCAGAGCCACAACAATAAAGGAGTGAATGAAGCCTTAAACAACCTGCTAACGGACGAGGAGGATTTCCAGGTGCGTCTTTACCTCTAACACCGGGACTTCAGATATTTAACACTCATTTAATAACACTGGTTTACCTCTAACACCGGGACTTCAGATATTTAACACTCATTTAATAACACAGGTGTACCTCTAACACCGGGACTTCAGTATTTAACACTCATTTAATAACACAGGTGTACCTCTAACACCGGGACTTCAGTATTTAACACTCATTTAATAACACAGGTGTACCTCTAACACCGGGACTTCAGTATTTAACACTCATTTAATAACACTGGTTTACCGCTAACACCGGGACTTCAGTATTTAACACTCATTTAATAACACTGGTGTACCTCTAACACCGGGACTTCAGTATTTAACACTCATTTAATAACACAGGTTTACCTCTAACACCGGGACTTCAGTATTTAACACTCATTTAATAACACAGGTGTACCTCTAACACCGGGACTTCAGATATTTAACACTCATTTAATAACACAGGTTTACCTCTCACACCGGGACTTCAGTATTTAACACTCATTTAATAACACAGGTTTACCTCTAACACCGGGACTTCAGATATTTAACACTCATTTAATAACACAGGTGTACCTCTAACACCGGGACTTCAGTATTTAACACTCATTTAATAACACAGGTGTACCTCTAACACCGGGACTTCAGTATTTAACACTCATTTAATAACACAGGTGTACCTCTAACACCGGGACTTCAGTATTTAACACTCATTTAATAACACAGGTGTACCTCTAACACCGGGACGTCAGATATTCACCAACAAGCTACTGGCATTACCTGCGCTACCCTCACCTGGGTCAAATAATGATGTCATCTTTACTTTAACCATTTAGACTGTAGTAAAATTCCTTCAGTTCTGACAGTAGTGGCAAGACGCATCATGTGTCATCACTATGAGATTTATTTCTTATTGTACCTTTTACTCAGTAACATGTTTTTTAAAATTCACAAATATCTGCAGGAGATCTTTCAGATTTTAGCAGCATCTAAAGAGTTTTACTGTCGTGTCCACTGAAGGTTTTTCACATGTGTATTTGACTCTGGTCTAATGCTGACTATTGTTGAACCTCCAGTTTGACTGGAAATGTGAATAAGTCTTTAATTCCTATTGGGGTCTGATAAAACCCTGATAATAGTTTAAATCCTGCATCGCTTCTTGTGTGTCTCTGCCTGACGAGCTCCGATATGCTCACAGGGTCTAAGAACGTCCATTGATGCGTACGACAACTTTGACAACATCAGCCTGGCCCTGCGGCTAGAGAGACACGAGCTGATTGAGTTCCGCCGCATCGCTGCGTACCTCTACAAGGGAAACAACCGCTGGAAACAGAGCGTGGAACTGTGCAAGAAGGACCGCCTGTACAAGGTGAGCAGCCAGGGGGCGCTGTTCTGCTCCGGCCACCTCCATCATACCTGTAATAGGTGCAGGTAATTTGCACCTGCATCAAGGAGATACGTTTTGGCAGATACAGCATAAAGACATTTTTTGTGTAATTTTTCAATTAAGTTAAATTTTATATTAACTTTTTTTATTATTGTGAATACTTGGGGTACTTTATTATGGAATTGCTTATTCTGCACATTTTATTTCCCTCTTATTTATCATTATTAGGATCCTTTTGGTATATTGAAAGTTTTGGTATATTGAAAGTCTGTAGCGTATTGAAAGCCAGCAGTGATGGTGTAGTTTTAGTGTATTGAAAGCCAGCAGGGACGGTGTAGTTTTAGTGTATTGAAAGCCAGTAGTGACGGTGTAGTTTTAGCGTATTGAAAGCCAGCAGTGACGGTGTAGTTTTAGTGTATTGAAAGCCAGCAGTGATGGTGTAGTTTTAGTGTATTGAAAGCCAGTAGTGACGTTGTAGTTTTAGCGTATTGAAAGCCAGCAGTGATGGTGTAGTTTTAGTGTATTGAAAGTGTTCTTTGTGGCGATTTCCCAGGATGCCATGCTGTACGCGGCCGAGTCGAAGGACGCGGAGCTGGCGGAGAAGCTCCTGCAGTGGTTCTTGGAGGAGGGGAGGAAGGAGTGTTTTGCCGCCTGCCTGTTCGCCTCATACGACCTGCTCCACCCCGACGTGGTGCTGGAGCTGGCCTGGAGACACAACATCATGGACTTCGCCATGCCCTACTTCATCCAGCTCATGAGAGAATACCTGACCAAAGTAAGACCTGCTGCGTTTGCTCGTTAGCGCCGACCGCGCCCACATTTCCCTGCACCTGTCCCAGGCAGACATGCTGGTGTACTGAGCAGTCATAACTATTTCTGAAGTGCTTTTCATACTGTACACTCAGTGACCTGAACACACAATCCAAAGACACTGGAGTGTTCACATAAAGATGTGATAGAAAGGTGAAAATGTGAGTTAAATTAAGGTTAAATGCTGAAAAGAGACTACAGGAAATAAGAATAAATTGGTGGCTTGGTTCTACTGCACGCTAGAGTGCATCACGTTAGCGCTCCTCTGGAGGGTTGAAATAATGGAGCCTTTTAGTCAAACTAAATATTTTAACAGCCTGTGTTGATTATAATTCAGTGAAATTTTAAGCTTTAATTTTGAGGTGATTACTGAAGTGTGTGTGTGTGTGCGCTTAAAAGTTTGTGTGAGGTGGGTGTGTGTGTGCTTAAGGGTTTGTTTGTGAGGTGTGTATGTGTGTGCTTAAGGGTGTGTGTGCGTGTGCTTAAGTGTTGGGTGTGTAGTGTGTGTGTGTGCGCTTAAGGGTTTGGGTGTATGTGTGTGTGGTGTGTGTCTGCTTAAGGGTGTGTGAGTGAGGTGTGTGTGCTTAAGGGTGCGTGTGTGTGTGCGCTTAAAGGTTTGTGTGTGTGAGGTGTGTGTGTGCGCGCTTAAAGGTTTGTGTGTGAAGTGGTTTTGTGTGTGTTTAACGGTTTGGGGGTGTGTGTGTCTGCTTAAGGGTGTGTGAGTGAGGTGTGTCTGCTTAAGGGTGTGTGAGTGAGGTGTGTGTGCTTAAGGGTGCGTGTGTGTGTGTGTGTGCGCTTAAAGGTTTGTGTGTGTGCGCGCTTAAAGGTTTGTGTGTGAAGTGGGTGTGTGTGTGTGTTTAACGGTTTGGGGGTGTGTGTGTGTGTGCTTAATGGTTTAGGTGTGTGAGGTGTGTGTGTGCTTAAGGGTGTGTGTGTGTGCTTAAGGGTTTGGGCGTGCGTGCGTGTGTGCGTGCTTAAGGGTGTGTGTGTCTAAGGGTTTGGGGCTGTGTGTGTGTGTGTGTGAGGTGTGTGTTTGCGCGCTTAAAGGTTTGTGTGTGAAGTGGGTGTGTGTGTGTGTGTTTAATGGTTTAGGTGTGGTGTGTGTGCTTAAGGGTGTGTGTGTGTGTGTGCTTAAGGGTTTGGGCGTGCGTGCGTGCGTGTGTGCGTGCGTGCTTAAGGGTGTGTGTGTCTAAGGGTTTGGGGCTGTGTGTGTGTGTGTGAGGTGTGTGGGTGTGCTTAAGGGTGTGTGTGTGTGTGTGTGTGCGCGTGTGCGTGCGTGCGTGCGTGTGTGCGTGCTTAAGGGTGTGTGTGTCTTTAAGGGTTTGGGGCTGTGTGTGTGTGTGTGTGTGTGAGGTGTGTGGGTGTGCTTAAGGGTGTGGGTGTGTAGTGTGTGTGTGTGTGAGGTGTGTGTGTGTGTGTGTGTGTGTGTGTGTGTGTGTGTGTGTGTGAGTGTGTGTGAGGTTCAGTCGGGAGAGAAGTGTGACTTTTCCTTTTTGTTAAACCTGACTTGTTTTTCACAGATGACTGATTATAGCGGCCTGTACGTATTGAAAACGCTCGGGTGTTAGGAGCCTTAGAGTAGATGGGGTGGTCACTGCTTTACTGTACACTCACCCAAAAAACGGCACTGATAATCCCCCAAGTGAGGACACGACATCAAAACAGTTCCCCGTCTTTTTACGCGACTCTAACACAACTGCTCAACATAGTCACTGAGTACAAGTTCCAAAGTTTTCAAATCAGATACAGGATAATGAATTCACGCTTGTGTGGAATAATGAACAGGGAAGGTTTTCCTTAGTGTTTGATAAATCTGAATAAATCAACACTGAGTATGCAGTACACCTCCCTTTCCTTAAATGTTCTTTTTATGAATGATTCATTTTGACCTGAAAGGAATAACTTGAGATTTGATATTTTATGGGTTCACTTGTTCAGTACTATAGTGAAGTGCAGTAACTCACAGAGAAGCCGTTAGTTTACAGGTGACCCGAGGTTTCAGTACAGAAACACAGAGCGGGACCAGGAGCCTAATCCAGCAAGGAGACTGATATTCCTCTGGTCTTCATAGAGAAGCACTTGCATAATGCAGACACAAAACTAGCCCAAAACACTCAGTAAAACTGTGTTCTGAATCTGCCTCATTTCAACCAGGCCCCTTCAGAGCGGAGCCTTAGAAAAGCTCTTCCTGTTTCTCTGATTTACAGGCGGAGCCTGAGTAAAGCTCTTCCTGTTTCTCTGATTTACAGGCGGAGCCTGAGTAAAGCTCTTCCTGTTTCTCTGATTTACAGGCGGAGCCTGAGTAAAGCTCTTCCTGTTTCTCTGATTTAAAGGCGGAGCCTCATTCTCATTAGGAAAGCTCTTTCTGTTTCTGTGATGTAAAGATGTGAGGTTTCACCTGTGGATTTTCTTCCAGGTTGATGAGGTTACGGAGAAGGTGACGGTCTCTGCCTTTTTATTTTCCCCTCTTGTTTCTGTTGTACCATAACTGTAGGTTTCTGATGTAGGAGCCTATCTGTAGCCCTGAGACATAGAGAATGCTTAACCTGAGTGGTCCTCTAACCGGCCTGTGAGTCTGTCTGCTCTTAGATTTGCCCTTTTAAAAGCCTGTCCTGTTAATACAGCTGAAACCCATCACGCTAACACTGTCAGCAGCACTGTGGGAAGTCCTGTGAAATGGCACAGAATCAATCAGCCAATCACTGCTCATTTCTGAGTGAAGCAGCCAATCACTCTTTATTTCTGTAGTGAATCAGCCAATTTTAGCCTATTTTGAATAAATAATGACTAAAAATGTCCTATTAAGCCAATTTGGGAAAACCGGAAATATTATTCCTTATCCTTTAAAATGGGTTCACACCAGCCTGGAAAATGGTGGGAATGGATGCAGAGCAGAATGGCTGGATAAATACAGGCATCCTGGGAGAAAAGAGGCTGGCAATTTTAAGGGTAAACCCGGGATCAGTTCCTGGGTTCACAGGTTTTTCGGGCCAAATTGTCCGGTTAAATCCGGAGCTCCGTTTCCCAGTTATTGTGTTAATTCAGATGAGTGAGTTAAAAGTTCCCTGAGACTATAAAACAGCAGCCGGGCTGGGCTGGAAATGCAGTAACATTGAAACTTAGCTGATTGCATAACTTGCATAATGGCACCAAAGCCAGATGATGATTAGAGAAAGATCCCTCACTCACACTTATCCATTTTTATTTTATATTTGATTTTTCTGCAATAACTATTATCTGTTAATGCAACTTTTTGCTATTCTTGAATATAAAATTACTACACTTGGCAAGATCAAATTTATTTTACATTTACAATTCTAATCATTCCTGACATAAACATCCTTCTGTAACTGAAATGTCATTTTTAAATGACATGAAACTAACGTGTTCCGGTAATGAAGGTAACGCAAAGAAACGTGCCTTGGATGACGCGTGTTGAATACATCAGAAACCTGGCACTTTTTCCACGGGGCACTGCTTGATAGTTTGACACTGCTTAAGCCGGTGAAGATGCATCTGTGCCATGGCTGTTTTACACCTGCAGGGGGCGCTCTACAGTTTTAGCGCAGAGCTCAACATGAATGTACTGTTACTTTAATACAGAAGCATGTCTGATTTTACCTGGAGGCGGGGCTGTGAGGTGCTTGTGAACAAAGGGGGGGGGGGGACTTGTAATATCCAACTATAGATCATTTACCATGAGTATCCATTCTCACTATAGAACATTTACCATGAGTATCCATTCTCGCTATAGAACATTTACCATGAGTATCCATTCTCACTATAGAACATTTACCATGAGTATCCATTCTCACTATAGAACATTTACCATGAGTAACCATTCTCACTATAGAACATTTACCAGGAGTATCCATTCTCACTAAAGATCATTTACCATGAGTATCCATTCTCACTATAGAACATTTACCATGAGTATCCATTCTCACTATAGAACATTTACCATGAGTATCCATTCTCGCTATAGAACATTTACCATGATTATCCATTCTCACTATAGAACATTTACCATGAGTATCCATTCTCGCTATAGAACATTTACCATGAGTATCCATTCTCGCTATAGAACATTTACCATGAGTATCCATTCTCGCTATAGAACATTTACCATGAGTATCCATTCTTGCTATAGAACATTTACCATGAGTATCCATTCTCACGATAAAACATTTACCATGAGTATCCATTCTCGCTATGGAACATTTACCATGAGTATCCATTCTCACTATAGAACATTTACCAAGAGTATCCATTCTCACTATAGAACATTTACCATGAGTATCCATTCTCGCTATAGAACATTTACCATGAGTATCCATTCTCGCTATAGAACATTTACCATGAGTATCCATTCTCACTATAGAACATTTACCATGAGTATCCATTCTCGCTATAGAACATTTACCATGAGTATCCATTTGCGCTATAGAACATTTACCATGAGTATCCATTCTCGCTATGGAACATTTACCATGAGTATCCATTCTCACTATAAAACATTTACCATGAGTATCCATTCTCACTATAGAACATTTACCAAGAGTATCCATTTGCGCTATAGAACATTTACCATGAGTATCCATTCTCGCTATGGAACATTTACCATGAGTATCCATTCTCGCTATAGAACATTTACCATGAGTATCCATTCTCGCTATAGAACATTTACCATGAGTATCCATTTGCGCTATAGAACATTTACCATGAGTATCCATTTGCGCTATAGAACATTTACCATGAGTATCCATTCTCGCTATAGAACATTTACCATGAGTATCCATTCTCGCTATAGAACATTTACCATGAGTATCCATTCTTGCTATAGAACATTTACCATGAGTATCCATTTGCGCTATAGAACATTTACCATGAGTATCCATTTGCGCTATAGAACATTTACCATGAGTATCCATTTGCGCTATAGAACATTTACCATGAGTTTCCATTTGCGCTATAGAACATTTACCATGAGTATCCATTTGCGCTATAGAACATTTACCATGAGTATCCATTTGCGCTATAGAACATTTACCATGAGTATCCATTTGCGCTATAGAACATTTACCATGAGTTTACATTTGCGCTATAGAACATTTACCATGAGTATCCATTTGCGCTATAGAACAATTTACCATGAGTATCCATTTGCGCTATAGAACATTTACCATGAGTATCCATTTGCGCTATAGAACATTTACCATGAGTTTCCATTTGCGCTATAGAACATTTACCATGAGTTTCCATTTGCGCTATAGAACATTTACCATGAGTTTACATTTGCGCAATAGAACATTTACCATGAGTTTCCATTTGCGCTATAGAACAATTTACCATGAGTATCCATTTGCGCTATAGAACATTTACCATGAGTATCCATTTGCGCTATAGAACATTTACCATGAGTTTCCATTTGCGCTATAGAACATTTACCATGAGTATCCATTTGCGCTATAGAACATTTACCATGAGTTTCCATTTGCGCTATAGAACAATTTACCATGAGTATCCATTTGCGCTATAGAACATTTACCATGAGTATCCATTTGCGCTATAGAACATTTACCATGAGTTTCCATTTGCGCTATAGAACATTTACCATGAGTTTCCATTTGCGCTATAGAACATTTACCATGAGTTTCCATTTGCGCAATAGAACATTTACCATGAGTTTCCATTTGCGCTATAGAACATTTACCATGAGTATCCATTTGCGCTATAGAACATTTACCATGAGTTTCCATTTGCGCTATAGAACATTTACCATGAGTTTACATTTGCGCAATAGAACATTTACCATGAGTTTCCATTTGCGCTATAGAACATTTACCATGAGTATCCATTTGCGCTATAGAACATTTACCATGAGTTTACATTTGCGCTATAGAACATTTACCATGAGTTTACATTTGCGCAATAGAACATTTACCATGAGTTTACATTTGCGCTATAGAACATTTACCATGAGTATCCATTTGCGCTATATACAACAGAAGCATGCTGGAGTTTTGGTTTGTCCTCTGCAAAATGCGTGGTTGCGTTTTAAGACTTGAAACACAGTTCCAATGCAGTGTTAGTTCCAGCACACTACACTGCATGGAATGACTTGAGTCAGAGTTTCCAGCTGTGGAAACGGAGCAGATTGGAATGGCACAATAACTCCATGTGGATGCTGCCTGTTCACAGCGGTTTTTATGAGACTTGCATGGCCTGTTCTCCAGGGCTTCCTCACTGTGAAACAGCACTACCTGTACATTACCTGTATGCTGTATGTTACCTGTACATAAGCTCACCTGTATCTGTGACCTCTAACAGACCGCAGTCTTACTTGAGTCACCAGTAACATCAACATGTCATATGAATGTTTGGACCCTGGAGAGTCCGCTTTACCTGGGATCTGCTCAATGTGCTGCTGGTTTAAGGGCATGATGCATAGAGGGAGTGATCTTTTCCTCTCCAGTCACACAGCGTGTGCACCTGTGATTGGCCGAGGCACTCAGTGTGTCGGTCTAATTGGCCGAGACACTTAGTGCTATGGTCTGATTGGTTGAGACAGTGTGATGGGCTGATTGGCCGAGACACTCAGTGCTACGGTCTGATTGATCGAGACACTCAGTGTGACGGTCTAATTGGCCGAGACACTTAGTGCTATGGTCTGATTGGTTGAGACAGTGTGATGGGCTGATTGGCCGAGACACTCAGTGCTACGGTCTGATTGATCGAGACACTCAGTGTGACGGTCTGATTGGCCGAGACACTCAGTGTGACGGTCTGATTGGCCGAGACACTCAGTGTGACGGTCTGATTGGCCGAGGCACTCAGTGTGTCGGTCTAATTGGCCGAGACACTTAGTGCTATGGTCTGATTGGTTGAGACAGTGTGATGGGCTGATTGGCCGAGACACTCAGTGCTACGGTCTGATTGATCGAGACACTCAGTGTGACGGTCTGATTGGCCGAGACACTCAGTGTGACGGTCTGATTGGCCGAGACACTCAGTGTGACGGTCTGATTGGCCGAGACACTCAGTGTGACGGTCTGATTGGCCGAGACACTCAGTGCTACGGTCTGATTGGCCGAAACACTCTGTGCTACGGTCTGATTGGCCGAAACACTCTGTGCGACGGTCTGATTGGCCGAGACACTCAGTGTGACGGTCTGATTGGCCGAGACACTCAGTGTGACGGTCTGATTGGCCGAGACACTCAGTTTGACGGTCTGATTGGCCGAGACACTCGGTGCATCATTGAGCTAAAGCCTGTGTTTGCTTCACAGCTGGACAAACTGCAAGCTTCAGAAAGCCAAAGGAAAACTGAGGAGGAAGTGACAGAGCCTCCAATAGTGTTCGGTACGTCGCTGCGATCCATCTCTCTCTGTGCGTGCGTAACGTATGCGTAACGTATGTGTAACGTGTGTGTAATGTCTGTAATGAGTGTATGTAATGTGTGTGTTCCTGCAGGTCAGCAGCTGATGTTGACGGCGGGACCAGCAGTAGTTCCTCCCCAGGCAGGTTACCCCGGTTACGGCTACAGCGCTCCGGGGTACAGCCAACCCCCCTACGGGTTCAACATGTAAATACACCCCAAAAACCCCCCCTTCCTCCAGAGAACCATCCAGAACACAGACTCTGCACAGCATGAAGACAACGGCTTCAGCTTCAGCTCCTGGCCAAAAAACAGCCTGTTACTCACCGTATTTATTACTCTTAAACCCATGTATTCTCTTTACTGTCCCGTCTCATCTCTGCCAGGGTAGTGCAGCTTTTTTACTTCCCTGTTTCACAGTCTGAACTTACCGCACTGATTGTGGACTGACCTGGATGCGAGAGGAGCTCACAGGTACGGAAGAGCGGCCTCATTTCCGCTATACCGCACCGGACTGGCGCACGGAGGGCTAAATCCCGTGTGCTGTGCATTTTAACGGTCCTGTGCGTTAGATTACCCATCAGCCTCTGCAGGCCTGCCTTTCTCACAGCCTGCTGGAACGCAGCACTGCCGGTGTGCTGGCATGCACTCTGTGTAGCTTCTTCAACAGGTGGCGCCCCCCTGTGGACTGGCTGAGAGGTCTACATTGGTCTTTACCTCCATACAGTTATACTGAACCTCGTCATATAACTACCAGTCATAAAAAGTGTATTTTGATTGCTTTAAATGTTTTACAACAGTGAGGGGTACACAGTTTGACGCGAGGGGTACACAGTTTGACGCGAGGGGTACAGAGTGTGACGCGAGGGGTACACAGTGTGACGCGAGGGGTACACAGTGTGACGCGAGGGGTACACAGTTTGACGCGAGGGGTACACAGTGTGACGCGAGGGGTACACAGTTTGACGCGAGGGGTACACAGCTGGACGTGATTGAGAAACGCTGCTGGTGTCTGCATGTGCTGTGACATTAATGTGTGATGCTGTAACAATGCAAAACGGAGCACAATTTTTGATGTTATATAAGATATTACTAATGTTATGTAAAGACCCTTAATCGTGTATTGTGAAGCGGTCACCGTCTTGCTTCTCAAGTCAACATACAAGGTGAAGAGGAATTTTCAATATTAAAAATGCTTTGGGGAAAAAACTAAAAACTAAAAAAGATGTAAAAAAAAGGGGGTATAACTGCATATATCTGTGCCACTTTTTCCAAAATAGTATAATCATTTTAATGTACTGAAAATAATGTATAATTTATGGTAATGTTGCTATTCCTAATTAATCAAAAGTCCAATATAATGTAAAATCATATGTATTGTTTAGATTGTATTGTTGTAGTCTGAAGCATAATAATTTTTTAATGTACACAAAGGCGAAACACAAAAAAGGAGTCTTCAGCACGTCTGTTTGCAGCAAAGATATTATTTTTATTTAAGTAGCAGCAATGAGAATGTTCTGGAGCCCACTCAGTATTACTGTTCCCTGGTCTTTGTGCTCCGTTTCCGGGGGTGGAGCTCTCCTGTCCTGTCAGTGCCATGTTGTATAGACATCGTCTGGATTGGGGTTTCTTGGGGAAACTTTGAGCTGTACAGCGTTCCCCACACAACTCACGCAGGTTATGCCTTCAGAAGGATAAATAAATAAAGTTTACACACACCGTCTGGTCTTGTGTCTGGCGTCTCTACGAACACCCCCTCGCCAGCGCGTATATGCGCATCTTTAGGATGAAAATAGTTTTAACCTCTTAGAACTATAATCACGTGATGCTATTTGGAACCGCAAATAATATGATTGGCCCGAATCACAATTTCAGCCAAACACGCAAAGTGCAAAGAGGGAAAAAACATTTTTTATTAGCCTACACTGTGCATTATGCGTTTAGTGTTGCCACATACATTGGATGCAACGTAGTGTCATGTTTGTACTGTAGGCTACAATGTTGATTTCTCATTCACATCAATTATCAATCGGGGGAGCGTACTTTAAGCCTCTAAAGCAAAACCTATGTCCTTACAATTTTTCTGATCTTAATTCACGTGCAAATAATTAAATATTTCTGAGAATTAGTCTTAAGTAGCCTACTTGCGTTTGTTTGACCATTTGTATTAACATCTGCTTTTAACCAAGTAAGGACTTAAGTGCGCCCTGAGTGGTTCGGTTGAAAGTTCATTCTTTTTAGTGACAAGCAAGACCCGTCTAAATTAGTTTAAAAGTAGAGCTGTAATTTACTGCACCTTATGATCAAATATGAATCGTATATCGGTGGAAAACCTGCAGTGATTAATATCAGTTTCTTAAAATGATATACGCTGTCAACAGGAAGATGCTGCACGTTTTAATATCAAGGAGGAAATCTATTCTGTCAGCAAGTCAGCCTTTGAGGTGGAGTATTTGTTTCACAAAGAATCTCAAGGTACTTGACAGATCTGTCTAACGAGATCCCCAAGTCTAGAGCGACGCTGAAAAAACTCCCTCCAGATAACAGGAAGAAAACCAGCGTGGATCGCCATTCAGGCCCGCCGCTGCCATGTCTGATTGCAGTTTCTAACGCCGTTTCACAGACACGAACGCGGCCTTTTGTGTTCCAAGCTTGGCACATTTCAAAAGATTTTACGTATGAACAGAGAGATCGAGAGTCGTGGGTTCGGAATCACGGACGAGCGTGTTCCTCCGCATCCCGAACAGGTTTTTCAACATCATGACCGGTATTGTAATGACAGTTATGGAGTAGATGGGTGTGCACAGCATTTGGTCTTACGCTCGGTTACACACTAAAGCTATATCTCTGGATATAAAGCTGGATAAAATATGCTATTGTATTTCAGTGATTAATTCCAATACGTCAATATTCCACGTGACAGGCTATCTAATAAATTGATAAGTGAACACCGAAAAGACGGACCACAACCCAGGTGAAAGATCCCTCTTGGCCACTGAATTATAAAAGTCTAAAAATGATGCTTCGTTGTAGCTTTGTGTAACCGAATAAACTGTAAACTTTAAATACTTCAAAATCACCCAGAAGCAAAATATAGTGGCTGCATTAACCCATGAGTGACGTTTGTAGCGTGTATTTTTATTCGGGCTGTTCTCGCAATCGAGACGGGTGGTTTTTAAAATACCGTTCCACCTTAAATGCAAAGGGCCCCGCCCGTCTGGCCCACCTCAGCACCAGCGGGATAGGCTATATTACAGTGTGCTGTGAACGGCGCAAAGCGAGCCTTCCAAACGGAGCGCTGCATCCCACCAGTCGCGTTTACTGAGTTTCTCAGCTCGATCGCCAGGCACCGTTACAGCTCGCATATGCTTAGTTAACGCTACACTGGTCCGCTACATCCGGAAAGTAATTTAACAGGGAGAAAACGCAGACAAACAAACAACGCGTATTTTAATATTATTTATATAGCCTATTCTGGTGGCTGATAGTTTACAAAAATGTCTGGAAACCCCACACTTGTCAGCCCATTTCACAGACCTCACTGTTTGGCAGCCGCTGCTCCGGGGGGAAAGGCGAAATTGACTCACCCTGGCAAAGCCATTTTAGCAGGTAAGTTGGTTTTTCAATGTTTTCTTGCAAAACATAAAAGCATTAAAATCGCAGTGTCACATGAGATGACGCTGCCTAGCTGGTATACATCCGACTTCCTGGGCACGCGTTTATTTCCCCGTGCAGGAGTGCGCTGCTCCAGTCACAGAGTTTGAACTGGCTCGGTAGGCTACAGTTGACCAACGCAGAGAAAAGTAAATGTACAGTCACAGTAACATTTTACACGGTGATCCTCGCTACAGGACGCGTACCTTTATGCTGTGCCGTGCATGATTGAGCACTGTCATGTCAAATTGCTGGTGGTTTATAACGACCATGATAATTCTAGGGGTTCAAAAAACAACAACAACAAAAAAACTCGTATTATGAGGATAGCGTTGATTTCCGCAGGTTTTGTTTTAGTTCTTTGTCGCAGAAAATGTTGATTCTATATTTTAAAATTGAACGCGTGCAGCACACTTGTGCGTTTGATCGTTGTTTCCCCACCTATAGCGGTATTATATTTGAACGCTAATGAACGTTAATTATTATGATTAACGTTAAGGAACAATGTACAGCATTTCCCAAAGTTGTTGATTTTTATTTTACTTGTGTTCAATTACTGGGTTTTAATCATACGGCTTCCACCCAGGAATTATTTTTTTTTTGCCATAAATATCTTAAGCATGTTGGCACCATGTATTTGTTTGAAAAGGGGTGACGTGACGGGCCTCCTGAACACAAATTAAATGCAAAATGAAGGTGCTGTTTGTGGACGACTGGTTGAATCCTGGTGACTGTGGTTTAAATATTCAGTTTCACCTTCTAATGGGCAATTTTGGAAAGAATGACCTGACAAGATGGCTGTCATGTCCTGTGATGCCAAGATGCAAAATTAAGTGGAGGAGGAAAGGAATGTGACTATATTAGTTTTTGCAGGACCCCAGAGAGTAGCACACTGTTAGATTCATTTGTGCAGGACCCCAGAGAGTAGCACACTGTGTTAGATTCATTTGTGCAGGACCCCAGAGAGTAGCACACTGTGTTAGATTCATTTGTGCAGGACCCCAGAGAGTAGCACACTGTGTTAGATTCATTTGTGCAGGACCCCAGAGAGTAGCACACTGTGTTAGATTCATTTGTGCAGGACCCCAGAGAGTAGCACACTGTGTTAGATTCATTTGTGCAGGACCCCAGAGAGTAGCACACTGTGTTAGATTCATTTGTGCAGGACCCCAGAGAGTAGCACACTGTGTTAGATTCATTTGTGCAGTAACCTGTGACTGAACCGGGCCCCGTTTTCCAAAAGCATCTTCGACTTAAGATCATCTTGGAGTGTTTTCTGTTTGTGCTTTATTAATTTTATGATTACATTAAAAAAGATGATAAAAATAGAGGGAGACTAATAACAAACAATCAATGTAAGTAAAATGGCCGAAGATGATCTTTATCTAAGATTCTTTTGGGAAACGGGGCTCTGGTGGGAGTTTCTTCTATCAAAGGGCTGATCTGGGATCATGTTCTCCTCTTCTAAAGTGCAAACGTATCCATTATGATCTAAAAGGCAAAACGGATCCTAGATCAGCACTCCTATTCAGAAGTTTTACGTGGACATGTATGTGTTTTAGGTTCTAAAGCTCCTAATTTCTGTCCTATCACAGTTTAGGCCAACAGTCCTGTGACTTTTTCTGGAAGTGGTTTCTGTAGAGGTGGGAGGAATTCCGCCTGTGGGAAGTGGTTTCTGTAGAGGAGGGAGGAATTCCGCCTGTGGGAAGTGGTTTCTGTAGAGGTGGGAGGAATTCCACCTGTGGGAAGTGGTTTCTGTAGGAGGGAGGAATTCCGCCTGTGGGAAGTGGTTTCTGTAGAGGAGGGAGGAATTCCGCCTGTGGGAAGTGGTTTCTGTAGAGGAGGGAGGAATTCCGCCTGTGGGAAGTGGTTTCTGTAGGAGGGAGGAATTCCGCCTGTGGGAAGTGGTTTCTGTAGGAGGGAGGAATTCCACCTGTGGGAAGTGGTTTCTGTAGGAGGGAGGAATTCCGCCTGTGGGAAGTGGTTTCTGTAGAGGAGGGAGGTATTCCGCCTGTGGGAAGTGGTTTCTGTAGGTGGGAGGAATTCCGCCTGTGGGAAGTGGTTTCTGTAGAGGAGGGAGGAATTCCGCCTGTGGGAAGTGGTTTCTGTAGAGGAGGGAGGAATTCCGCCTGTGGGAAGTGGTTTCTGTAGAGGTGGGAGGAATTCCACCTGTGGGAAGTGGTTTCTGTAGAGGAGGGAGGAATTCCGCCTGTGGGAAGTGGTTTCTGTAGAGGAGGGAGGAATTCCGCCTGTGGGAAGTGGTTTCTGTAGAGGAGGGAGGAATTCCGCCTGTGGGAAGTGGTTTCTGTAGAGGAGGGAGGAATTCCGCCTGTGGGAAGTGGTTTCTGTAGAGGTGGGAGGAATTCCGCCTGTGGGAAGTGGTTTCTGTAGAGGTGGGAGGAATTCCGCCTGTGGGAAGTGGTTTCTGTAGAGGAGGGAGGAATTCCGCCTGTGGGAAGTGGTTTCTGTAGAGGTGGGAGGAATTCCACCTGTGGGAAGTGGTTTCTGTAGAGGAGGGAGGAATTCCGCCTGTGGGAAGTGGTTTCTG
>CM040404.1:1981547-2079047 GCA_022702515.1 Ilyophis sp. 1 JC-2022 | reverse complement strand
GAACACCTGGGGTGTGGACACAATATAAGCATGAACATTAATAAATATCTTCCTTTCACATCAAACTTGCCACTTCTAAGCAGGACATCTTTGGCAGTCGAGTGTAATTTTGCATTGTTACTTTAGAGAATCCTCCATTGACTGTAAGACGCTAAGAGACCCTTGAGGAAGAAAGCAGATCGCTAATGGAAAGCAGATCTCTAATGGAAAGCAGATCTCTAATGGATGCCTTGGGTGTCCTACATGAGGAGAACAGAATCTTTACTGTGGGACAGAATCTTTACTGTGGGACGGCTTTTATTTCTGTGAGAGAAGTGTTCACCCCAGGCTGCACTTTAAGAGCCGCTGAACTAAAGCAAGAATGAGCTGCCGTAGCCGTCACACTACCGCCTGCGGGCCAAAGTTTTTAATGGGATTCTGGCCTCATGTTTGTGTCTCCTGTCAGTCATGCCCTTTATTTTTTTTGTGTGTGTGTGTTTTGGTGTGTGTGTGTGTGTGTTTTGGTGTGTGTGTGTGTGTCTTTTGGTGTGTGTGTGTGTGTGTGTGTGTGTGTGTGTGTGTGTGTGAGTGAGCGCGAGCCTGGTCCTCAAACCCTGTCTCGAGGGGGCAGTGAGGGCACCCCGCCACACTCTAGATCTCACAGCCTGTCAATCATGGCTGCCTTCATCCCTGTCCCGTAACCATGGCAGCAGGACAATGCAAGTGGTCCCACGAGACCAGCTTAGCCCAAACAAACAGGAAGTATATACAGCTAAATATTCAATGTGAAATCAACTTTGATAGTGTATATATATCCAATAGGGACAATATGTACTCTCAGTGTTACAGTTGATTTAACACTGGGGTGGGAGACACTGGGGTGGGAGACACTGGGGTACGGGGGTACTGGGGTACTGGTACGGGGGGGGGGGGGGGTGGGGTACGGGGGGGGGGGGGTGGGGGGGGGGGGTGGGGGTACTGGGGTATGGGGGTACTGGGGCATTGGGGTACTGGGGTATGGGGCCTACTCTTAAACTTGTATAAACCCCCCCATGTGGTCTGGGGTTTGATTCCAGGGCAGATTGAAAGTAGTCATTTGCTGTAATACTAATGTTTTTCTATCTCTGGATATTAGAAAATAGTTCATAAACATGTCATCAGGCAAAAATGCAAATGGAAGTGCATGTATATTAGTTATTTTTTATTCATTCTTAATTCCTGATTAATTCATTATTTGATCTTAATTAGTTCACGGGTGTGAAGCTGAAACAGTGGAAGAGAAAACGTACTCATTAAATCTGTTTGAAGCTTGATGTGGGAGTGGGGTTTGATTGGTGGTCTGTTTGCACCCTGTGGTGTCTGGGGTCTCCTGGGCGGGGGTGGGCGGGGGTGGGGGGGTAAACAGGAAGTGGGTTTGTGGAATCAGCTCCCGACCTGCAGGCTTATTGGTGTTTGCTTGTTTTCAGCTCTGCAGGATCAGAAATGTGCTTCTGGAGCCAAGCTTGGCTGTGTTTGTTTAAACAGGCAGTTTTCAGTTCAGTCTCCCTCTCTCCCCCCCTCTCTCTCTCTCTCCCCCTCTCGCTCTCTCCCCCTCTCTTTCTCCCCCTCTCTCTTTCTCCCCCTCTCTCTTTCTCCCCCTCTCTCTGTCTCCCCCTCCCTCGCTCTCTCCCCCTCTCGCTCT
The DNA here is from genome assembly GCA_022702515.1 of Ilyophis sp. 1 JC-2022. Lineage (NCBI taxonomy): Eukaryota > Metazoa > Chordata > Actinopteri > Anguilliformes > Synaphobranchidae > Ilyophis > Ilyophis sp. 1 JC-2022. Next base: position 2,077,387 of record CM040404.1, on the reverse strand, counting down.
CTCCCCCTCTCTCTCTCTCTCTCTCTCTCTCTCTCTCTCTCTCTCTCTCCCCCCCTCTCGCTCTCTCCCGCTCTCTCTCTCTCCCTCTCTCTCTCCCCCTCTCTCTCTCTCCCCCTCTCTCTCTCTCCCCCTCTCTCTCTCTCCCCCTCTCTCTCTCCCCCTCTCTCTCTCTCCCCCTCTCGCTCTCTCCCCCTCTCGCTCTCTCTCTCTCTATCTCTCTCCCCCTCTCTGGGTGGTTGATTGGGTTATAAATCAGAGTGGGTGGGAGTGCCAGCCAAGAGGGGGGGGTCAGACAGCCTGGGGGGGTGGGGGAGGCAGCCTGGGGGGGACCGGGCACTCTGCTCTATTATATGTAACAGACCGCTTGCCTCTATTGCCAAACTTCTATCAAAATATAATTGTATACTCCTTTTCTTGGCTTGGTAGAACAAGGCAGGAGTTTCTCCAGTATAGCCTATGGGGAAATTGAGAGGTGTGGTGACTGGATGCCATATTGGTTGGTATAACTCCTGGCTCCTCCCACCTCTCCCGTTCCTATATATAAGCTGTATGGGCCTGAGACCCAGGCAGCTCATTCTGTACCATAAAGGTCTGAGGGGCCGCAGCGCTGCACTTCCTGTGGGAGGGGCCTGATTCTGAGGCTCTGCCAACAGCCTAAATGTTGGGGCAAGAGCCTGTCACTGATGCTCCGCCCACAGCCTCACCATTACCACTACCACTACTTTCCTGTTATATACCCTAACCCACTACTTTCCTGTTATATACCCTAACCCACTACTTCCCTGTTATATACCCTAACCCACTACTTTCCTGTTATATACCCTAACCCACTACTTCCCTGTTAGACCCTAACCCACTACTTTCCTGTTATATACCCTAACCCACTACTTCCCTGTTAGACCCTAACCCACTACTTTCCTGTTATATACCCTAACCCACTACTTCCCTGTTAGACCCTAACCCACTACTTTCCTGTTATATACCCTAACCCACTACTTTCCTGTTATATACCCTAACCCACTACTTCCCTGTTAGACCCTAACCCACTACTTTCCTGTTATATACCCTAACCCACTACTTTCCTGTTATATACCCTAACCCACTACTTTCCTGTTATATACCCTAACCCACTACTTTCCTGTTATATACCCTAACCCACTACTTTCCTGTTATATACCCTAACCCACTACTTCCCTGTTAGACCCTAACCCACTACTTTCCTGTTAGAGACCCTAACCCACTACTTCCCTTTTTTACTGCGACAACACAATGCACATTCCGGTTATGTTTCTTCCATAAAATAGTCCTGCCTTATGTCTTTATTTCCCACATGTAAAACGTTAGATTTAGTCCATGTTGAATTTAATTTGCCAGGTTTCTGCCCAGTTCTGTTGCTAAAGGTGTGCGGTGTCAGTCAGAGTAAAAACGGCATCTCTCCTTTCTATAAATATTACACTGGCAGAATTGTCTCTGATCACAATCCTACAGAACCATAGAGAAAGATCTTCTCTAAATGATGTTTGTCCCTCATTCATCTAAAGGCCCAGGAACAGTCATGAAAAAATGATCATATGTTTGTGTAAATATCAGAAGAGTATTTTAATGTCAGTTTTTTATTGTTTATTGCTAAATAAGAGCTGTGTTCGTATATCAATGTCTGGTTTTGCACCTGTGCTTCTCCACAATGTTTTGAGACATTGAGACCTCTGAATATTATCCAGATTAATACAGTGAAACAGATTGATTTTAAACGCAATGATGCACTTTTTTAGATGTCTGTTGTGTTTTTATTTGGGGGTTTAAGGCAAGATGTGATCATAAGTGTTTATCTCAGGTGGTTGTTGTTCTTGTGAGGTCAGGGGTATCTTTGCTGTCCTGCTCAACATTTGGATGGATTCTCTGTGTAAAAATAGGCCTGTGTGTTGACTGTTGTCTCACGGGGAGCTGCATGGGGGGGGGGGGTTATTTTTAGGTTAATGTTTGCAGCTGGCATGACCAAAGCCTTTTCATAAACACAACCACTACTACAACACAGCCTGCAGCACAGCCCACACCTCTACTGCAGCACAGCCCACACCACTACTACAACACAGCCTGCAGTCACACCTCTACTGCAGCACAGCCCACACCACTACTACAACACAGCCTGCAGCACAGCCCACACCTCTACTGCAGCACAGCCCACACCACTACTGCAGCACAGCCCACACCTCTACTGCAGCACAGCCCACACCACTACTGCAGCACAGCCCACACCACTACTACAACACAGCCCACACCTCTACTGCAGCACCGGAAAACTTTGTTCTTTTACCTAGAATAATGGGCGGAGCCACATGTGATGTCATTCAATGGCTCTCAGGGCTCAATTGCAAAAACCCTTTGGTTTAAAATCAGTGAAAAATCAGTGGTTTAAAATCAGCAACAGCATAGTGGCTTCATCAGTTCTGGGTTTGCAATGCCTAGATCTCCGTTCACTACCGTCTGACCCAACAAATTCTGGATCTGGGCAACGGACTTTGTTCAGAATGCAACTTTGATGACAGGAATTCAGCCTCAGTTTAAATGCATTTTTCCAATCAAAGTGTATATTGAATTCCTGTCAAGAGCAGAAGGGACAGATCCTGGTTGCTAAGGCACATCACAAGATTTCCCCTATCAGTATATTATTATTATATGACTGTGAACAGCCTGCCCTGATTGTAAAGTGCTGTGCAGCGTTAACTTGGCCCGCACTCACACCGGTGATTAAAGTGTGAAATTGGTTTTGCTGTGCAGAGGGCCAGAGAGGTTCTTCTTGAGGAGCGCAGATGGATGAGTACCTCTCCTCTGTTTGGGACATCAATCCCCAAAGCCAGATGCGTCAGATATCAAGCATTGAGGTCTACGCTGAAGCTCGTAAATTGAGCGAGCGGCAGGCCTCGGAAAGGCTGAGGCGGGGAGAGCGAGGGATGCTGGGTGATGGATGTTCTCCTTCTTTAATGGAACCGCGGCAGAGAAACGCCTCACAGCCGCCAGAGCTCTCTTCCCTCGTCTGTACTGACTCACCGTCTGTCTGTCTGTGTCCCTGCGTCTGTCTGTCTGTCCCTGCGTCTGTCTGTCTGTCCCTGCGTCTGTCTGTCTGTCCCTGCGTCTGTCTGTTTGTGTCCCTGCGTCTGTCTGTCTGTGTCCCTGCATCTGTCTGTCTGTGTCACTGCATCTGTCTGTCTGTCTGTGTCCCTGCATCTGTCTGTCTGTCTGTGTCCCTGCGTCTGTCTGTCTGTGTCCCTGCGTCTGTCTGTGTCCCTGCGTCTGTCTGTCTGTCCCTGCGTCTGTGTCCCTGCGTCTGTCTGTCCCTGTGTCTGTCTGTCTGTCTGTGTCCCTGTGTCTGTCTGTCTGTGTCCCTGTGTCTGTCTGTCTGTGTCCCTGCGTCTGTCTGTCTGTGTCCCTGCGTCTGTCTGTCTGTCTGTGTCCCTGCGTCTGTCTGTCTGTGTCCCTGCGTCTGTCTGTGTCCCTGCGTCTGTCTGTCTGTCTGTGTCCCTGCGTCTGTCTGTCTGTGTCCCTGCGTCTGTCTGTCTGTGTCCCTGCATCTGTCTGTCTGTCTGTGTCCCTGCGTCTGTCTGTCTGTGTCCCTGCATCTGTCCATCACAGGGCACATGCTACACAGCTCACAGTATGTTAACATACATGTAACGTGTTTGTGTGAAAGAGAGAGTGTCAAAGTAACTGGTCAGAAATCTTGCAGCTATTGCTTGTATTTCTATGTTTGCATGTATTTCTGTAATAATATAAGACATTGGCTTCCTATGAAAAATGTTGTAAGAACTGAATCCTCTTCATTATGCACTTGTTTATTACACCTTTTAATCCAAAGTTCTGCAATACTGCTATTCACAATGCACACACACACGCTGTCATCCAAATGAAATATTCTGAATGTTTACATAACTTGTAGTGTTTAATCGAATGAGTATATCACACCTTTTATTACAAATGTAGCTATTGTTGTAGTATAGACTCTCACGAGAGTGCTGATCTAGAATCAGTTTGCTGTTTTAGCTGATATAGGAAATGGACAGGAGAAGGCTGATCTTAACTCAGTACTCAGTACTAGTCTAACATGGGCCCCATTGAGCTGATCCTAGGTCAGTACACAGTCTAACATGGGCCACATTGAGCTGATCCTAGGTCAGTACACAGTCTAACATGGGCCCCATTGAGCTGATCCTAGGTCAGTACACAGTCTAACATGGGCCACATTGAGCTGATCCTAGGTCAGTACACAGTCTAACATGGGCCACATTGAGCTGATCCTAGGTCAGTACACAGTCTAACATGGGCCCCATTGAGCTGATCCTAGGTCAGTACACAGTCTAACATGGGCCACATTGAGCTGATCCTAGGTCAGTACACAGTCTAACATGGGCCCCATTGAGCTGATCCTAGGTCAGTACACAGTCTAACATGGGCCCCATTGAGCTGATCCTAGGTCAGTACACAGTCTAACATGGGCCCCATTGAGCTGATCCTAGGTCAGTACACAGTCTAACATGGGCCACATTGTTTTACAATGGCAGCCAACCAGCTTCTTCTATAACATCCAGGGGCTATTTATAGAGAAAATCTTTCCATTTTTGTCTGACTTTTCGCTGAAATTATTTTCTATCGTCTGTGATTGGCTGCTCTCTGTTCTACAGAGCCTGTAATTGGCTGCTCTGTTCTGCAGAGCCTGTGATTAGCTGCTCTCTGTTCTGCAGAGCCTGTGATTGGCTGCTCTCTGTTCTGCAGAGCCTGTGATTGGCTGCTCTCTGTTCTGCAGAGCCTGTGATTGGCTGCTCTCTGTTCTGCAGAGCCTGTGATTGGCTGCTCTCTGTTCTGCAGGTGGGATCGCAGGAGGAATTGAGATCTGCATCACGTTCCCCACGGAATACGTAAAGACCCAGCTGCAGCTTGACGAGAGGGCCAATCCTCCGCGCTACAGGGGAATCGGTCAGTCTCACCCCTGACCTCTGGCTCAGCCCTTACCTGTGTGCCGTTAGTGTGAATCCATCCTTTCATCCTGTAATAATGACATAATTATGCTTCATTAATTATCCATACGCTTATGTAAATAATTTTGATTTACCATAAGTCTATATATATATATATATATATGTGTGTGTGTGTGTACCAAGCACATATACACACATACGATACATTTCAGTACATCATATTCATATAAATTTAATAAACGTATTGTATCACACTTACTTTTTAAATATATATATTTAGAGATATTATATTTCTGTCTGTGGATGCTTTTGGACCTCATTAATGTCCATCGGAACGCCCCTCCCCCATAAACCTGGTTTCACTGTACAGGAGTTATACTGAGGCGCTCAGCAATAACATGTTTTGCTTGCCTAAGAACCAGGGCTTTGGTTTCCTGGGAAGCCTGTTCTCTGTCTCCAGGTGAATTTGTTATCTAATGTCCCCTCCCAGGTCACACCTGTGGGGCTTAATGAGCTGTCTCTCCAAGCAGAGAGCCTTTCCTGTCTCTACGGATACTGCCGCCACGGTGGGGGAGGGGCTGAGTGTTAGTCACATGACAGCGCCTTGCATGGCCTAATTGGCTCATTTGCATATTCCAGCCGTTAATTATGCCAGCAGGCTGTGATGTTTGTAGACACGGTGTCGGGGGCGGTCAGCGCTGTAAACAAACCCCTTCTCCTCTCTCTAGGAGAGTGTCTTGGCCAAACTTTGAAGATCTTTTTAATGAGACTCTCAGTGGTCCTCTCTCTGCCAATCAGCTGCTCACTGGTCCCCTCTCTGCCAATCAGCTGCTGTTTACAGTTCTTCTGTTTCAGTGGCCTTTTCCTCAGAAATGTCACTGTGTCTCTGGAGATGAAGAGATGGGGGAGAATTAATCCTGATTCCCAAACAAAGTGGAGATGAAGCTTCCAGCTGTAATATGCTATTGGTGACTGTTTGAGCAATCACTGTGTGCTTTTCTGAACAACCAGGACTTTTGATTTGTTGAAACATCTCTCACTCTCCCTCCATCTCTCTCTCTCTCTCTCTCTCTCTCTCTCTCTCTCTCTCTCTCTCTCTCTCTCTCTCTCTCACTCCATCTCTCCCTCTCCCTCCATCTCTCTCTCTCTCTCTCTCCAGCGGACTGTGTGAAGCAGACAGTACACAGTCATGGAGCTAAAGGCTTGTACAGAGGCCTCAGCTCGCTGTTGTACGGCTCCATTCCCAAATCTGCAGTCAGGTAGGTGTCCCGGCGGGATGGGGGGGCGGTGTACTTTCAGTTTTATAATATGGATACAGAGTGCTAAGTCTGCACAATATGAATTGTTGTCTCCATACCTGCCGTTTGACACCTGCACGCACCTGTACGCACCTGCACAACCCTGGCCTGCACACACCTAGACTAAAGATGGTTTTCTCTGCTGGACTCTGACTGAGTACCAAGTGAGATTCTGATTCAGGCAGTTTCATTACTAACTGAATGACAAAGAAACTCATAATAACACGCATTCAAATGTAAAACTAGTGAAAGGCTTTTACTTGCTAATGTTGTCCTAATGCACTCTGGGAAGGGAAAGGCTTTAGCTGCAGGGGATGGGAGATGTGGTCAGACTCCGAGGCCTTTCTGAACGCACTCATCATAGCGCCAGTCAGTCACGCCGTAAAGGTTGTGCGTGGGAGGGGTTACCTGGGGTCAGACTGTGAGTCTGCTCAAACGTGTTTACGGATTTCAGTTATAAATAAACGTGTGCGTTTCAGCCTCCTACGTCCAATTATGCCTCTGCTCAGCGCTCTGTGATTCGGTGGCGTTTGCCCATGCCCTCCTTCTGCCCGACATCCTGCTGTCAATTAGCGCACTGCCATTATTCTCCCAGGAAGCGCACTTTCTCCTGCTTCTACAGGCGGTGCGTCCGCTATGACATCACCGTCTCCCGCCCGCTCTTTCAGAGAGTGACATTTTTGTGCCGCACGCTTTGTTCTGCTGACAAAAGCTTCTGAGAGACTGGCTTCAGCCCTCGGGCACAAAGGCACTATACTGCCCCCCCACCTCTCTCTCTCTCTGTGTGTGTGTGTGTGTGTGTGTGTGTGTGTGTGTGTGTGTGTGTGTCTGTCTCTGTGTGTGTCTGTGTGTGTGTCTGTGTGTGTGTCTGTGTGTGTGTGTGTGTGTGTGTGTGTGTGTGTGCTGTCTGTTCAGGAGTGGGCAGGCTCAGTTGAGTGTAGCGGACCTGTCATTCCACTGAGTGGCCCGAGGACCAGAGAGCAGACGGGGGGAGAGCCTCAGTCTGGGGTGGTGGGGGGTGGGGGGTGGGGGGGTCGGCATCACGCAGTGAATAACAAATGATTGTGCTCGGCTCAGAGAAATGTGATTACGTCATTTGATTATGAAGCGAGGGATGGGGTGTGGGGAGGAAAGGAGGAGAGGAGGGCTGGAGCGAGGGATGGGGTGTGGGGAGGAAAGGAAGAGAGGAGGATGGAGCGAGGGATGGGGTGTGGGGAGGAAAGGAGGAGAGGAGGGCTGGAGCGAGGGATGGGGTGTGGGGAGGAAAGGAGGAGAGGAGGATGGAGCGAGGGATGGGGTGTGGGGAGGAAAGGAAGAGAGGAGGATGGAGCGAGGGATGGGGTGTGGGGAGGAAAGGAGGGCTGGAGCGAGGGATGGGGTGTGGGGAGGAAAGGAGGGCTGGAGCGAGGGATGGGGTGTGGGGAGGAAAGGAAGAGAGGAGGATGGAGCGAGGGATGGGGTGTGGGGAGGAAAGGAGGGCTGGAGCGAGGGATGGGGTGTGGGGAGGACAGGAAGAGAGGAGGATGGAGCGAGGGATGGGGTGTGGGGAGGACAGGAAGAGAGGAGGATGGAGCGAGGGATGGGGTGTGGGGAGGAAAGGAAGAGGGGAGGATGGAGCGAGGGATGGGGTGTGGGGAGGAAAGGAAGAGGGGAGGATGGAGCGAGGGATGGGGTGTGGGGAGGAAAGGAAGAGGGGAGGATAGCAGGGCTGGAGCGTTGGGTCGTGTGGAAGTACAGAACGGCCGCGGTGGCCATGTTTTACCGCTACTGCAAGAATGTCGCATGTAGCCTAGCTTCAGCCCAAAAACACCCACAAGCGCAGATGTGACGGGTCTACCTGCCTCTGTCTGTCTGTCTGTCTGTCTGTCTTTAGCTGTCTGTCAGTGTGTTTTCTGCACTCATACAGAAAGTGTAGTGTAGATGGCTGTAAGCGGAAATGGATGGGTGGGTGGAGGTGGGGGTGGGGTTGGGGCATAATAGGAAATCAATATCAATATGGGTCATAATGGATTGCCTTGAACCAGCCACCCCCCCCCCCCCCCCGCCCCGCCTCTCTCCTCCAACAACTTCTCTGGCTTCCTGGTCTCCATGTCGTCTTCCAGAACAGCAGATTTCAGAGAGCCTCTGTGTGTCTGTCACGCACAGGTCATAAGGTCTTGTAACGTTTAAAACGCTGAAACTGGTGCAGTAACCTGTTAGAATGCTCTCGGGCCGTTGCCACTGGCTTATTGTCACAGCTCTCTGTATTCACCCCATCAGCGGTTCTGTGATGTCACACCTCCACTCCGACGTCCTCTGTCGCCTGGCAGCCGTGTCCCCGCGCAGGAATGAATCGGGCACTCTGCTGGCCGCCCATCGCAAAGAGGAGGGGTCCTTTTCTCATTAGCTGATGGGTCTGGCTGTATGGGGGGGGGGGGGGGGCACTGTGGCGGCGAGAACTCGCTCTAATGAGATGGTGACCTTGCGGGAGTTTGCTCTCATGGCCCTAAATTCATTAGACGTTGCCGTAACAACCAAAGTGACCTACTCGTCCTGATCCATGGCTCTTAGCCCAGTCAATTATCTCCATTCTCTTTATTGGTAAGGATGGATTCGGCTTAGCGATAAGATGACTCTAATGCTAATGTGATTTCTCCTTTCAAAACCGCCATACAGTTGCATTCCTGAAAGGTGTATGTACTGTACACAAACGTATTAATCATGAAAATACGTTAATAAGATCTAAGATCTGCCAGTGCCCTGATGTCTAGCAGATGCCTCACACTGGACTTGGAAAGCAAGTGGATTTGAGCTAACCCCCCCCCCCCCCCCACACACACACACACACACACACACACACACACACACACACACACACACACACACACACCCACCCTCCTCCTGCTTACTGATATTTTCTGTTTTCAGAAATGTGCTGTTTTTCTCTTGGGCTGATGGACAGTCATGTGACTTTGTGTCACAGTGCTCTGACCCTTGTGTGTGACCCAGACCACTGCCACTCTCAGCCAGCAGGATGAGCTAAAGTGATGGGCAGTGTGGTGTGGGCAGAGGAGGGGTGGGGGGGGCAGCTGAGGTGCTGTGGGAGTGCAGGGGGTGGGGGTGGGGCACACTGGACACCCCAGGGTTAAGGGAGGCCCAGGGTTGTATGAGGACACAGAACGGGCAGTAACCGCCCCCTCCTGCATTTTGATGAGATTTTGATAAATTTTGAGTTAGGATCATTTTCATTGAAGCATTTTAACGCGGAAACTGTCGCTCATAGTCAGAGCGGGGAAACGGGAGGGTGATGTATTTGTTTTTCAAGTGCAGTGGGGAGAGACCGCGAGGGTCGTTAAGCAGCTGTCAGTTATACAAACGCTGGATGAGGCGGGAGCAGATGCGGAATGCTAATGAAACCGGCAAGAAAAACCGTTTTTGCTCGCTGTCTTAAGCACGTACCGGCACGGGAGGGATAAAATAAAATAAAAAAACGTAAATAAGCCAAGTAAAGTGCTCTGCAGAAGACAAACTACCCTCCCGTAGCCATATGTTATCGCAGCGGTCCACGTCGCAATTCGGTTTTAGCGCCGCTGTCTCTACAGGCCTTCCATAAGGACCGGGAAGAGCGCGAGCCCCGAAGAAACGGCAGAATAGCTCGAGACTTTCATAACGCCGATATGAGCGAATGCAGGCGCGCGCAGGTGAAGTCTTTTTTTCTTTTAAATTGGAAGTTCATTAACAGACTGCTTGAGTTGATATGCTTCTTATTTATCTTTGGAACCACTTTCTTATTGCCATCTTGTCTCCGGTCCTGAACCTTGTAATCCTAAACAGATTTGCGTTAGAATAGAATAGTCCTTTATTGTCCCTGCTGGCAATTTTCTTGATAAACCGTGACATAAAATTGCAATAGATGATACACTAGATATATAATTAGAAAATTAAGCAGGTAATGAAATTAAAATGTCTAAATTTAATTTCAGATGAGCAGGGTTATAACCTACCAACCTCTCTACCGCGTGTGGTGGGTTATATCCCTGTGATGTATCCGTGTATCTGGGCGACCCTGAACTCAGGGGTGTCGCTCTCTTACTGTCTGCTCTGAGAGGTGCCCATCCTGCTTTTAATGGAATGAGTTGGAGTGAATTGCGATTTTATGTCTTTGGCCAGTTTCCCTTTAATGAGGAAGGAACGTTTATTGATAATGGGAAAATTGTAGCGCAAGCAGGTTTGTGTTTCTGATTAAAACAACCAGGACGTTTCTCTCCGTTACCCTCAAGTGCAACAATGTGATGATTATTGGATAATAACAAACAATCATTCATATTTAAAAAGTTACTGGATAGGACTTTTAAAATGACCCAAAATGTTTTTTTATTATGAATTGGACAACAAAAGGAATCAAGTACAGAAATATTAAATCAAATTAAAATCAGATGTATTGGCATGTTGGGAAATATTTTATTTCCAAAGCATATAAAAACAATAATAATAATGTTGTGGAGAGTGCATGATTACGAGAACAAGGCCTTTCAGCCCATATAGACAGCATCCAGCCACACTGAGCCACACTGAGCCACACTGAGCCACACTGAGTCACACTGAGTCACACTGAGCCACACCTGGAGTCGAACCCGGAGCTCTGATGGTCTCTGCCTCCAGAGCATGGCCTGGCTCGCCACTCTACACACTGACACTGTCCCCTCTCTCCTTCCTGCCCCGCCCGCCCCGCCCCGCCCCGCAGGTTCGGCATGTTTGAGTTTCTTAGCAACCAGATGCGGGACGAGACGGGGAAGCTGGACAGCACCCAAGGACTGATCTGTGGGCTGGGAGCGGGCGTGGCAGAGGCCTTCCTGGTGGTCTGCCCCATGGAGACAGTGAAGGTGGGGGGGCTTTCATATGTACCTGTGTTCTTCATAAAGACTTGTCTATGAATATTAGACGGTTGCATTAAATTGAAGGAATTGTTTTATAGTTTTAGTTTAATTGTGTTGGAGCGAGGATGAATGTCTGCAGCTACGGCACTGGGGGGGTCAATATTTTAATGAAATGAAAAACAAAAAAATTAATCCTGGTAAGCTTGGCACAGGGGTTTCAGCCAGGTGAAAATGTTTGAAAAAAAACTTTTCTGTAATTCCAGGTAAAGTTAATTCATGACCAGAACTTGGCAAATCCTAAATATCGAGGCTTCTTCCATGGGGTGCGAGAGATCGTGCGAGCTCAAGGTAAATAACTTTTTACTACTATGTGCACATGCCGCCCCCTGCTGGCATAGTGCAGAAACTCAGTTTGTGTTAACATTGGTATACACTGCCATCTGCTGTATGTATCTAGTAGTGCATAAAGGGTAAGTTCAGCTGGTGCTTTTTATGCACGGAGAGCCAAGTATTTGCTAATCCGTTTATTCAGCTCGATTTGTTCTGGAGTGCTAATTACAGCACATTCCCAGTATCAAAGAACCACTGAAATAAATTCTATTTTCTTGCAAATTAAAGTAAATTAGCAGCTAATTGGCTAAAATTTGGAAGCAGATTTGGTTAGTGCTGTTTGGCAGTAGGGTTAAATATTGGTCATGTGTGTGGCTCATGTTTCTAAGCTGCTGAATTATTGTGTTGGAAAATTTCAGGCATCAGGGGGACATACCAGGGGATCACCGCTACAGTGCTAAAGCAAGGCTCCAATCAGGCCATACGCTTCTACGTCATGACCTCACTGCGGAACTGGTACAAAGGTCAGTGTGTGAGCACGAGCGGGGCACTATCCAGCCTGAGCGGGGCGCTATCCGGCCTGAGCGGGGCGCTATCCGGCCTGAGCGGGGCGCTATCCGGCCTGAGCGGGGCGCTATCCGGCCTGAGCGGGGCGCAATCCGGCCTGAGCGGGGCGCTACCCGGCCTGAGCGGGGCGCTACCCGGCCTGAGCGGGGCGCTACCCGGCCTGAGCGGGGCGCTATCCGGCCTGAGCGGGGCGCTATCTCGCCTGCGCTATCCCGCCTGAGCGGGGCGCTATCCAGCCTGAGCGGGGCGCTACCCGGCCTGAGCGGGGCGCTACCCGGCCTGAGCGGGGCGCTATCCCGCCTGAGCGGGGCGCTATCCAGCCTGAGCGGGGCGCTATCCCGCCTGAGCGGGGCGCTATCCAGCCTGAGCGGGGCGCTATCCAGCCTGAGCGGGGCGCTATCCAGCCTGAGCGGGGCGCTATCCAGCCTGAGCGGGGCGCTATCCAGCCTGAGCGGGGCGCTATCCAGCCTGATCTCTGAGCTGAAGAAGGAAACATGGCAAAGGATTTACTGAAACATTTTAAACACATCCTGATTCATCTAATGGCTCTATGTCTCCTTTGCGTTGCATTCATGCAGGAACCCGATTGAAAGCCGTCGTATGTCCTGATTTTACACTACACAAAAGCCGTTTGTTCCTCCCCGGTTCCCAGCCCATTGTAGTTCAGTTTGACTGAGACACTGAGGGCTTTCCTAGAGCTACTCTGTGGGAGTGTGGCTCATTACAAATTAAAAGTTATTTGCTTTACATTCAATTATTTAAGAGACACTCTAAATAAGAGTGACATCATACAAATCAGAGCGAACACATGTGAATGAAGCCCAGTTATATGATTACCAGCGATGTACAGTAGACCTGCCTAAGATCACTCTGGGGTCAGAGCCCAGTTATATGAGCAGCAGCGATGTACAGTAGACCTGCCTAAGATCACTCTGGGGTCAGAGCCCAGTTATATGATTACCAGCGATGTACAGTAGACCTGCCTAAGATCACTCTGGGGTCAGAGCCCAGTTATATGAGCAGCAGCGATGTACAGTAGACCTGCCTAAGATCACTCTGGGGTCAGAGCCCAGTTATGATTACCAGCGATGTACAGTAGACCTGCCTAAGATCACTCTGGGGTCAGAGCCCAGTTATATGATTACCAGCGATGTACAGTAGACCTGCCTAAGATCACTCTGGGGTCAGAGCCAAGTTATATGAGCAGCAGCGATGTACAGTAGACCTGCCTAAGATCACTCTGGGGTCAGAGCCCAGTTATATGATTACCAGCGATGTACAGTAGACCTGCCTAAGATCACTCTGGGGTCAGAGCCAAGTTATATGAGCAGCAGCGATGTACAGTAGACCTGCCTAAGATCACTCTGGGGTCAGAGCCAAGTTATATGAGCAGCAGCGATGTACAGTAGACCTGCCTAAGATCACTCTGGGGTCAGAGCCCAGTTATATGAGCAGCAGTGATGTACAGTAGACCTGCCTAAGATCACTCTGGGGTCAGAGCCCAGTTATGATTACCAGCGATGTACAGTAGACCTGCCTAAGATCACTCTGGGGTCAGAGCCCAGTTATATGATTACCAGCGATGTACAGTAGACCTGCCTAAGATCACTCTGGGGTCAGAGCCCAGTTATGATTACCAGCGATGTACAGTAGACCTGCCTAAGATCACTCTGGGGTCAGAGCCAAGTTATATGAGCAGCAGCGATGTACAGTAGACCTGCCTAAGATCACTCTGGGGTCAGAGCCCAGTTATATGAGCAGCAGCGATGTACAGTAGACCTGCTTAAGAACTCTGGGGTCAGAGAAACTGCTACATTTACTGAACATGGAAACAGTTTTCAGGCCCCCCCCCCCCCCCCCCCCCCCCCCCCCCAATGATCATTCTGGGAGCGTTGGCATTACGTTGCTACAGAGACGCTCTGTTTGATGCACACATATGACTTCTGCTCCAGGTGACGACCCAGACAAGGCAATTAACCCCTTGGTGACGGGGGCGTTTGGGGTGACAGCGGGAGCAGCCAGCGTTTTCGGGAACACCCCGCTGGATGTGATAAAGACCAGGATGCAGGTACGAGCTGTGCTCTAAGCGTGTGTGTGGTCTGTGCTCTAAGTGTGTGTGTGTGGTCTGTGCTCTAAGCGTGTGTGTGGTCTGTGCTCTAAGTGTGTGTGTGGTCTGTGCTCTAAGTGTGTGTGTGGTCTGTGCTCTAAGTGTGTGTGGTCTGTGCTCTAAGTGTGTGTGTGGTCTGTGCTCTAAGCGTGTGTGTGGTCTGCTCTAAGTGTGTGTGTGTAGTCTGTGCTGTAAGGGGCGTGGTCTATAGAAACCTGATCAATACTCCCTATTCCACAGGGTCTCGAGGCTCACAAGTACAAAAGCACGGTCGATTGTGCAGTCCAGATCTTTAGGCACGAGGGACCTGCTGCGTAAGTACCAGCAAATGCCCACAGATACGGTACCGATTATTGTCCATGGATACAGTGCTGATTTATTTTGTGGGTTTAACTTTAATCCTTTTCCCTGCTCCCTTCCACAGCTTCTACAAGGGAACGGTTCCACGCTTGGGACGCGTCTGCCTGGACGTTGCCATAGTCTTCATCATATATGAGGAAGTGGTCAAAGTACTGAACAAGGTCTGGAAAACCCAATGAGGAGAAGGGGGAACAGCCATTGGCTGAGCCAGGTGCAGCCTGGAGCTCCCCCACCGACATCATCACTGTGCGACTGAGAGGACAAGGACTTACTATGAATGAGAAGAAAAATGGATGTACCATAGGTGCTTTTGTCCACATGTAGCGAGATACAGAAATGATATAGTATGTAATATATATAAACATATAATATATAAATTATAATTTTATTGAGATATTATAATTTTATTGTAACTTAAGTATATTTGATAGACTTGAGGTATTCTTTTGGCTGAAGTGGCTGTGCTGTTAGATGCCCCTGTTGTTGCTAAGTGATGAGAGCTGGGGCAGCCAGGGTTCTAGTACGCATTAGCCTTATAGCCCAAATGCATTGTGGGTCCAAACAAGATTGTATGACCAAGGCTTTCTTCTGATGGCTTAACTGATGTGCTGTGCCAAATGATTTTTTAACATTGAATTAATTTAATTTTCCTTAATGTATGTTGCCAAAATATTACCAGATCTCTATCCGTAGTTTACATTATAAAATATGAAACCGCTTTGTGCCAATTCCAGGTCCTTTTTATTCCCCCCAAATCATTTTCCATTTGTTCAGGAGAGCCTTTCTCAAAAATTCAAGTTGTCTGGTTAAAAAGTTCACCTTTAGCCAAAAATACCAACAAAACTCTAATTCCGCTGTTTTACAGCAGTTCCTGCTCTAGCAAACAGGTTCAGGGCAGGCAAAGAAACACAGATTCAACTGA
Organism: Ilyophis sp. 1 JC-2022; assembly: GCA_022702515.1. Lineage (NCBI taxonomy): Eukaryota > Metazoa > Chordata > Actinopteri > Anguilliformes > Synaphobranchidae > Ilyophis > Ilyophis sp. 1 JC-2022. The sequence continues at coordinate 2,061,977 of CM040404.1, read as the reverse complement.
GATCTCACACCGATTATTTAGTCATCTTGGGTGATGACTAAATAAGAAACTACCCCAGCGAAAATGATTTGGGGCCCATGCAAGGCATTGATATTGTAACCCGTTTACTTTGTGCATGATTAGGGTGTCCGAAAGAACACATTCCCTGGGACTCATTTGAATATATATTTTTGTCCCAGAGAAATTGATTGATTTCTAGATTTAATTAAGTAGACTCAAAGATAATTGTGTGAAAAGGAATAGATTTTTTTAGGAAACTGCTGTAGGTGCTGTTTTAGACCTGTTACATGAATGTCCCATATTTCCAGTTGAAAATGCACCTCAGGCAAATTTTTCTTTTAAATGAACTGCCAACCACTTATATGATTACTTGAGCTGTATGACAGACAGCCAGTACAGTAGTACACAACGTGCGTTAAGTAACTGAGCGCGTCAAGTAACTGAGCGCGTCAAGTAACTGAGCGCGTCAAGTAACTGAGCGCCAAGTAACTGTGCGCGTTAAGTAACTGTGCGCGTTAAGTAACTGAGCGCGTTAAGTAACTGAGCGCGTTAACTGCGCACGTTAAGTAACTGTGCGCGTCAAGTAACTGCACGTTAAGTAACTGAGCGCGTTAAGTAACTGCGCGCGTTAAGTAACTGCGCGTGTTAACTGCGCGCGTTAAGTAACTGAGCGCGTTAAGTAACTGAGCGCTCACGGTGAGAATGCTCAGTCTGAGCACTGAGTGGATTTTTGAATCACTTAACATTCTGCTCTACATGAGCGCTGAACAACTGTCAACAACCGTCTGAGTTTGGAAAAATGGCGACGAGAAATTCAGTGTGATTTCTTGAACGTCTTGAGGGAGAAAACGGCGGCCGAAGCCGGAGGCCTTCAACGACTCGTCCTAACCCTAACCCTTCAACGACTCGGACGCTTATACACACGACAAACATGGACTTGGGTCCTTAGCCAACGATGTATTGCGTCCGTGCTTCGCTTCCATATTGCTCTTCTCTGATCCACATACAAAAGTGCTCAGCTACGCTCTGAGCGGCTCAGAGTGAGCGAAACTGAGCAACCCGTTAAGTGTGTTTTTCACTCACAAACACAAAGCTGAGCGCTCAGTTACTGTCATGCCTGGGATGGCTCACTGCACCTCCCAACAGAGTTAATGGAGTTGAGCCAGCAAACCCCACTCAGAATATGAAATGAAGTGACTGACCGATTTCATGGTCATCAATATTTATCATCATCTCCAGTATTTATATTGAGACTGGGTTGTTATGTCATCCCCTTGTGGAGGGCATTGCAGTATACAGGAAATGTTGTCGAGCTGGAAGGAGGTTTTTGGTCGTGGGATGGGGGATGGGGGAGGGTGGGTGGGTGCGTGTATCTCGATAAAGTGTGTTGTGATTAAAAGTGTTAAAAGTGTTTTTACATCAAAAGCTGTGTAGAGTAAAAACTTGCTGATGAAATGTCTTTACTGAAAAGGCTCTCCTCCGCATCCAGAATGGAGCGTCTAATAAGGCCGTATGTGACTAAAACAGACTCTATCCTCATCTACCGACCTGAGGCCTTTGTTTTACATTGTTTCATGTTTATTTGTTTTTATAAAAATCTTAATGTTCTCCCTCGCCTTTTAATTTCTTTGTGTTTAAGATTTGCTTTGCAAACGAGTCTTTCTTCACCATTAATCTAGAACTAGTATTTAATCAAAATGGTGTCTCTGGTGGCATAAGATGGCAAACCTTAGCCAAGACCTAAGATTGAGTTTGTGATGTTATTGTATCACACTGTGGGCCTCATGTATAAACGGTGCATGCGTATGCCGCTTTCCTCACGGATTTGAGATTTATAAAAACAAACTTGAAGCCAAAACATGCGCACTTTTACGCAGACTACGACTCATGCGTACGCACATTTCTGAGGCTGTGGGAATTGGAGATTCCAATAGCGGGGAAACTGGCAGACGCATCTTTTTTGTACGTACGCACCGTTTGTACATGAGTGTTCATCTGCCTTTGCTTTTTCCATATTAATTTATTTTAGTTCTCTTTTCACGTGGATTATGAATTGTACTGTGTATGTTTCTCAATATGTCAAAACAAACTTGTTTATGAACCAATGTAAGTTTATTTGAATCCTGCAAACCTGAAAAAAGCATTTTATTTTTAAGTGTGAGAACATGTAATTTTGCATGAGTGTGTAATTTTACAATCATTAAGCAGATTGTGATTATGCCATGTGACCCCAGTATAGTGAGGACCTGTATGTGTGAGTGTTTACCCCAGCATAGTGAGGACCTGTATGTGTGTGTGTTTACCCCAGCATAGTGGGGACCTGTATGTGTGTGTGTTTACCCCAGCATAGTGGGGACCTGTATGTGTGTGTGTTTACCCCAGCATAGTGGGGACCTGTATGTGTGTGTGTTTACCCCAGCATAGTGGGAACCTGTATGTGTGAGTGTTTACCCCAGCATAGTGGGGACCTGTATGTGTGAGTGTTTACCCCAGCATAGTGGGGTCCTGTATGTGTGTGTGTTTACCCCAGCATAGTGGGGACCTGTATGTGTGTGTGTTTACCCCAGCATAGTGGGGTCCTGTATGTGTGAGTGTTTACCCCAGCATAGTGGGGACCTGTATGTGTGAGTGTTTACCCCAGCATAGTGGGGTCCTGTATGTGTGTGTGTTTACCCCAGCATAGTGGGGACCTGTATGTGTGTGTGTTTACCCCAGCATAGTGGGGTCCTGTATGTGTGTGTGTTTACCCCAGCATAGTGGGGACCTGTATGTGTGAGTGTTTACCCCAGCATAGTGGGGTCCTGTATGTGTGTGTGTTTACCCCAGCATAGTGGGGACCTGTATGTGTGTGTGTTTACCCCAGTATAGTGGGGACCTGTATGTGTGTGTGTTTACCCCAGCATAGTGGGGACCTGTATGTGTGTGTGTTTACCCCAGCATAGTGGGGACCTGTATGTGTGTGTGTTTACCCCAGTATAGTGAGGACCTGTATGTGTGAGTGTTTACTCCAGCATAGTGGGGACCTGTATGTGTGTGTGTTTACCCCAGCATAGTGGGGACCTGTATGTGTGAGTGTTTACCCCAGCATAGTGGGGACCTGTATGTGTGTGTGTTTACCCCAGCATAGTGGGGTCCTGTATGTGTGTGTGTTTACCCCAGCATAGTGGGGACCTGTATGTGTGTGTGTTTACCCCAGTATAGTGGGGACCTGTATGTGTGTGTGTTTACCCCAGCATAGTGGGGACCTGTATGTGTGTGTGTTTACCCCAGCATAGTGGGGACCTGTATGTGTGTGTGTTTACCCCAGCATAGTGGGGACCTGTATGTGTGTGTGTGTTTACCCCAGTATAGTGGGGACCTGTATGTGTGTGTGTTTACCCCAGCATAGTGGGGACCTGTATGTGTGTGTGTTTACCCCAGCATAGTGGGGACCTGTATGTGTGGGTGTTTACCCCAGTATAGTGAGGACCTGTATGTGTGAGTGTTTACCCCAGCATAGTGGGGTTCTGTATGTGTGTGTGTTTACCCCAGTATAGTGAGGACCTGTATGTGTGTGTGTTTACCCCAGCATAGTGGGGACCTGTATGTGTGTGTGTTTACCCCAGCATAGTGGGGACCTGTATGTGTGTGTGTTTACCCCAGCATAGTGGGGACCTGTATGTGTGTGTGTTTACCCCAGCATAGTGGGGACCTGTATGTGTGTGTGTTTACCCCAGCATAGTGGGGTCCTGTATGTGTGTGTGTTTACCCCAGCATAGTGGGGACCTGTATGTGTGTGTGTTTACCCCAGTATAGTGGGGACCTGTATGTGTGTGTGTTTACCCCAGCATAGTGGGGACCTGTATGTGTGTGTGTTTACCCCAGCATAGTGGGGACCTGTATGTGTGTGTGTTTACCCCAGTATAGTGAGGACCTGTATGTGTGAGTGTTTACCCCAGCATAGTGGGGACCTGTATGTGTGTGTGTTTACCCCAGCATAGTGGGGTCCTGTATGTGTGTGTGTTTACCCCAGCATAGTGGGGACCTGTATGTGTGTGTGTTTACCCCAGCATAGTGGGGACCTGTATGTGTGTGTGTTTACCCCAGCATAGTGGGGACCTGTATGTGTGAGTGTTTACCCCAGCATAGTGGGGACCTGTATGTGTGTGTGTTTACCCCAGCATAGTGGGGACCTGTATGTGTGTGTGTTTACCCCCGTATAGTGAGGACCTGTATGTGTGTGTGTTTACCCCAGCATAGTGGGGACCTGTATGTGTGTGTGTTTACCCCAGCATAGTGGGGACCTGTATGTGTGTGTGTTTACCCCAGTATAGTGAGGACCTGTATGTGTGTGTGTTTACCCCAGCATAGTGGGGACCTGTATGTGTGTGTGTTTACCCCAGCATAGTGGGGACCTGTATGTGTGTGTGTTTACCCCAGTATAGTGGGGTCCTGTATGTGTGTGTGTTTACCCCAGTATAGTGGGGACCTGTATGTGTGAGTGTTTACCCCAGCATAGTGGGGTCCTGTATGTGTGTGTGTTTACCCCAGCATAGTGGGGACCTGTATGTGTGAGTGTTTACCCCAGCATAGTGGGGACCTGTATGTGTGTGTGTGTGTTTACCCCAGCATAGTGGGGACCTGTATGTGTGTGTGTTTACCCCAGTATAGTGGGGACCTGTATGTGTGTGTGTTTACCCCAGCATAGTGGGGTCCTGTATGTGTGTGTGTTTACCCCAGCATAGTGGGGACCTGTATGTGTGTGTGTTTACCCCAGTATAGTGGGGACCTGTATGTGTGAGTGTTTACCCCAGCATAGTGGGGACCTGTATGTGTGAGTGTTTACCCCAGCATAGTGGGGTTCTGTATGTGTGTGTGTTTACCCCAGCATAGTGGGGTTCTGTATGTGTGTGTGTTTACCCCAGCATAGTGGGGTTCTGTATGTGTGTGTGTTTACCCCAGCATAGTGGGGACCTGTATGTGTGTGTGTTTACCCCAGCATAGTGGGGACCTGTATGTGTGTGTGTTTACCCCAGCATAGTGGGGACCTGTATGTGTGAGTGTTTGTCATGTGCAGAGTTGTGTGATTTATGTGAACGTCCAGCCATCTGTTTATTTGTCTTGGTTTCAGTGTTTATACAGCAGTGCTGCATTAACACAGAGGCAGTGAAACACGACTGTGCGTGTGCGTGAGTGTGTCTGTGTCTGTGTGTCTGTCTGTGCGTGTGCGTGTCTGTGATGTAGCTTTGGTGTGTGTGTGTCTGTGTGTCTGTGCGCGTGTGTGCGTGCGTGCGTGCGAGATGTAGCGTGTGTGTGTGCGCGCGTGAGATGTAGCTTGGGTGTGATGACTTCTCACAGGTAGCCCCATTAACAGGGAATGATGCTGATCTATTTCGCTGTGATAATTGTGAATTATTCATCTCCCTTATGCTAATAAATCAAACAATCAAAACATGTGATGCACAAGGTTCTTCTAACATTGCTGTAACATTGCTGTACCGTATGGATGTATTATAATTTTAGATTCTGACTGCCAATTTGTTCCAGTTCTCACACACCTCTGAGTCCTCAAACCTAGGTCTCATTCCCTGCTTTACTGATCCTGGATCAGCAATCAGAGAGTGACCGCTTCACGTGACAATGCTGAGCGCTGACCCCAGATCAGCTGGGGTCAGTGTGGGAGCAGTTTGTGGTAATGGACTCTAGCCAGGAGTTGGGCAGAAAAGCGTGTGACAGCTTTACCAGGTGTGACCTCGCCGACACCAGAGGTGTTTAACAACATCCAGTAACAGTCCCTCACTGACCTGTACCCCCAAACCCCAACACCCCCCGGATCTCTCTCCCCCAGGCTTGCTAAACTGTGTGTGTGTGTGTGTATATATGTGTGTGTGTGTGTGTGACGTGCAATATGTGTGTGTGTGCGTGTGTAACTTGTGCATTTGTGTGTGTAAAGTGGTGTATGCGAGTCCTTCACCTCTCTCTGACGTGTGTGTGACTCCCTTTGTGGAACATGCCTCGCTCTGACGTGTGTGTGACTCCCTTTGTGGAACATGCCTCGCTCTCGGTTATATTTATGAATCTTGGTGTGTCAGTCATCTTAACTCAATAAATTAAGAGGTTTTTTTAAGTCTGTAAAATCCTTTTTCTTACTTTTGACTCCTCCTTTCCAGGTGTGGCCAGGTAAGACAGATATGGGGGCACTATTGGAACACAAAACTCATTCGGTAACATTTCCCCAGTCTACACGCTTCCAGTGCTGAATGAGACTAAATGTGATTGAACTGGTATAAATGTGATTGGAATGATAAACAGGTCTCCGGTCAGTTTTGCAGTGAGAAAACGGGGGGAGGAGGAGGGGCTTGGAATGCAACTCGTCAGCCAATCGCATTAGCCCTGGTCAATCCCTGTACTGTGAAAGGTCCTGTCAGGTCCCGGGCATGCTGGGACATTCTTCTCCTCCACAGCCTTTGGTCCCCTGAGGGCGGGGCTTGGATTGGGCCCGAGTCCTGGGCGGGCTGTTCTGACACACGGAGCGACCATGTGCTGATAGACAGGCCCCTTTATTTCCCCTGCACAAAGGGGGTTTGTGTACGTGCCCCCCCAGGCCTGGCCAAATCCTGTCTGCCCCCCTCCCCCACCATCTACCTGCATGACATCTCCAGGCTGCTCATAACCTTACAGCACTATGAACCTGACCAGGCTGCTCATAACCCAACAGTACTATGAGCCTGACCAGGCTGCTCGTAACCTTACAGCACTATGAGCCTGACCATGCTGCTCTTAACCTTACAGTACTATGAGCTTGACCAGGCTTCTCATAACCTTACAGCACTATGAACCTGACCAGGCTGCTCATAACCTTACAGCACTATGAGCCTGACCAGGCTGCTCATAACCTTCCAGGACTATGATCCTGACCAGGCTGCTCATAACCTTACAGGACTATGAGCCTAAGCAGGCTGCTCGTAACCTTACAGTACTATGAGCTTGACCAGGCTGCTCATAACCCAACAGTACTATGAGCCTGACCAGGCTGCTCGTAACCTTACAGCACTATAAGCTTGACCAGGCTGCTCATAACCCAACAGTACTATGAGCTTGACCAGGCTGCTCATAACCTTACAGTACTATGAGCCTGACCAGGCTGCTCATAACCCTACAGTACTATGAGCCTGACCAGGCTGCTCGTAACCTTACAGCACTATGAGCCTGACCATGCTGCTCGTAACCTTACAGTACTATGAGCTTGACCAGGCTTCTCATAACCTTACAGCACTATGAACCTGACCAGGCTGCTCATAACCTTACAGCACTATGAGCCTGACAAGGCTGCTCATAACCTTACAGCACTATGAGCCTGACCAGGCTGCTCATAACCTTCCAGGACTATGATCCTGACCAGGCTGCTCATAACCTTACAGGACTATGAGCCTGACCAGGCTGCTCATAACCTTATTGATGGCCAGTTACTTCTGACGGTCCAGAGGTGGAGAGCGTCTGGAGCTGAACCTCCTGCTGGAGTGACCTCTGACCGCACGATCCACATCAAATCATCACAACAGTGCTGGTTATGACACTATGATCTCAGACAATGGTGTACAGATGTAATCCCTCAGGAGGTACAGATTGGCTTTAACATTTATGAGCGTTGCTCCTGGTCCAGTTAAAACAAACAAATCATTTATCAAATACAAAACAATAAAAGTGTCTATGCACCACAAAGCAGTGTCTACCATCTGATACACAGCCTGCACAGCCTTTCCTCTTTAACCTAACCCCACAACGCCGACGCATTACTGGGATAAGGGATTTCAGCCCCAGAACAGCTGCTATGTTCAAAAGCATTGCTTTAATAGCCGTTGATGCACGCAGTTCGACGAGGATGTGAAGTTTTCATTTCTGAAAGGAATTTTACACTGTTCTAAATCACTGCCTGACCTGGCTGTAGCGGAACACCTCACAAAAGCTTGATGAGGGGGAAAGCATTGGTATTGTTCTCGAGGCAGTGTTCTGTGCTCTCTCCCTCTTCTTTCAGCGGATACCTCAGTTTCTTTCTGCCAGAGAACCGGGGGACGCTTCTGTTTTAGTGCCAAAGAAACCTTTAACTACGCCTTTGAACTGTTTTTTTATTTATTGCGGCGAACCACTCGTTATAAAAAGAAAGAAAAAACAATGGCTCTGAGATCTGAAAACGCGAGATTTTCACTGTAGCCTATAGTTTTTGTTCCATTTCTCTACAGAATATAAAAGACCCCTGGAGTTCATAACGGGTCACAATTTGCCCTTCCCGTTTGGAGTTAGAAATTTTAAAATACGTTCAGTGTTATAGTGACCTTAACGGCCAGACATTACATTTCGACAAATCATTCGTGGAATTGTTTATTTTAATTGAGATTATTGTAGCCTACTGTACATTGTGGAGATTAAATTAGGTGAAAATATTTATATTCATATTTTTTCTTCTCTATACTTTTAAAGACCAATACCTAGGCCATATAATTAAATTAACTCTGGAGAGCGAGATGCACATTTTGTGCGCAATCTTGGCGACCTGCGTCCAGTTTTGTACAATTTCTTATTGCCAGACGTTACAGCCTTCAGTCATACATAGCCTAGCCCTGTCATGGCCTACAGGATCAATAAAGCAAAGGAAAGCGTTGATTGATTGTAATGTGTGGAACTCTTCAGGATAGAAGAGTTCCACACAGAGACCACGCCTGCAGAATACAAGGCATGGTCTATTAAAATTACACTCCACGGTCTTTTCAGAAGGGCGGGGTTCACTTCGACCCCATGGGAAACACAGAAACGTGGAGAGAGGAAAATATATAGCCTTCTCACAAGCTTTAGTCGGTGTCAGACAAACAGAAAGTAAATACCGAAGATGTTGTGCACGAAGATTTGTTAGTTTGTTATATCAGCAACGTGTATTAGCTTGCCTTTTCTTGCTACCTGAAGATAAAATATCGGTTCACACGCATTTTGGTGAATTATATAGCAGTTACCAATAAAGCAAAATTAAATGACTGCTTTAATTGATGAATGACTTCCTCAGAAAAAAACAATGGCATTCGGTTCAGATCAAATGCACTAAATCCATTCAATTTATTCATATTGGTTTAAATATAAACGTTCCGGTAAACCTACGGAGGTAGTTCGGTGTGCTAGCTACCAGACACGAGCAGGTTTCTTCCCACAGAAGTTAGAACATGGGAGCACGCGGGCACGCTTTGGGATGCCGCGGGCTGCTTTTCTGCGGACTTTTAGCGTTTCTTCTGGGGATATTTTGTCTACAAGCAGAAGCCGGCTGTGCAGAGAGAGGAAACCCAAACTGTTGCACTGGACGAAACAATGAATGTCATGAATTTTCCCGGCGAAAAACAGTTTGCTACTGTGATACATATTGCCATAAAACGGGGGATTGTTGTGAAGACTACCAGCGTGTTTGTCAAATATCCGGTAAGTTGTCTCTCCTTTTCAGCTATAGGTTATTATCCTGGTAATATTTCATTATGTTTAGCCATTAATATTTTGATTTAACCTCATAATATGGCAAACAGATTATTCTATAGACAGGTGTATTCCAGAAATTAGGTGTTTTTAATATCATGCTCTCTTGTATACAAATGTATAAATGTTAACAAGGTTATATTTTGTCTTAAGTTTCACATTTTAATAGTAGCTTTGGGACTTAAACCAGAGAGAAACTCCAGGCTGGTATTGTTCTAAGGCATGCGGTAGCTACAAACTGTGAAGTAAATCTTCCACTTTTTCCAAATCAAATGAGAAAAAAACGTTATTTTGAAAACATGAAACTGGAGTTTCTGTTGGGGTTGACTGCTTAGAGTGTCATTAGAGACCGTTAAACTCACTGGGGGAGCGTTAGTTATTTTTGTGTTATCATATTTATAAAGTAGGCTACGCAACCTGCTTTAACAGTCCTTTCGATTAGTTCGTTAACTCGCCAGGGCAGCACATATGAGAGCACACAAGTTGTCAAAAAACCATCGTGTTAGATTGTGTAGAACATTATGAAGAGGTTTGTAGATCGATGTCTGGGCGGACCTGTCGTCACTAAAATGTAGGTGCAACTTGGGATAGTTTTCCGGTTATTTGCGTCGTCCGAAGGACGGATGGTTGCCAAGGAGGTGGCGGGGGGCAGTTAGACACACACAGCATATTTGAGGCAAGGGTGCAAATGTTGGTGTTGAGAGACCAAATTGATGCAGACCGCTCACAAGAACATCAAAGATGAGCTTCAAGGGAAGGGGGGGTCAAAGTTCAATGAAATAGACTGTCTTGTTTAAATTTCTATATCTATGAAAATATATTTTTTTCTGCTGTATTACTTAACATGTTTCGCCTGCCCTTGTGCGTCCTTTTGCTTTATATGCAAACAAAGTTAAAGCTTTACACGGTGAACCCTCTTGAGGGGTTCAGGGGTGACCGGGGGTCAGCAGTGAAGGCTTAGTTTACTGAAGAGCGTAGACCCTAACTGACACTCGGGTGCTTTGTTGTGTTGACCTGCAGGCGGAAGCAATGGAACCAGATGGAAAGTGTATTCTTGCATGTTGTGGAGGTGTGGAATAGCAGCGTTGTGCAGTTTCTCTGAAAACTCTTTGAATTGCTTTAAGCAGGGTTAAGGCACATTGTGTTGCTTCCTGTACTGTAATTATGGAGATTAGCTACACCGAGAACCAACACGACCGACTGCGTGACAAGACCGTTTTTAACCTTGAAGTGAATGGCAAATATTTGACAGTTTTTCCTCTGGTTGTAAGTGTTATGTGCTGTAATCCTGTTTTAAATTACTGTGTCTCAGGAAGACGGTGGCGTTTTTTCAGTGAGTTTGTTAAGATCCCCCTCATGCTCAGTATTGATTAATTGCCCTTACGGTTGGCATGGTGACCCCATGCCCTGAACTCTACCCTGTTGAGGAAGTTAAGCTAATTTCTGTAAATTATCCTGCTTGTTAAATTGGCTGCAGTTTTACGGTTGAAATTGCCGTAACACATTTGTCTTGCTGATTTAAATTGCCGTGACTAACTACACAACCAAGACTCCCCCCCAGGGTATTCTGTGAGGGGAAACTCAGGGTGGTCATACACCAAAAACAAAACACTGCCTGCTGCCCTCTCCCGCCCATTCCCCAGGTGGGTGGGTCTCACACTCTTCTGTAACTGACAACATGACAACACATTAAGCAGTTCTACCTTACATTTTACATTACGTGACGCTTACAGTTCTGAATACGATATGAGTGATAGTTCATTAAATTGTAGACAGACTTTTCTCACAGTAAAGGGATAGTTTTGCCAGACCGTGGGGACAGACTGATTGGACACAGCTCTCCTGGGGAGGGGACCTGTAGCTCCTCCCACTGCAACCTGAAACATGACGGACAGCTGCAGATCAGTGACATCATGGTTTAAGGCCTTTATGACATCATCCAATCGGAGGGATGGCAGCGCTTAAACACATTACAGAGTAAGACCGTATCCTGCTGGCCAGGCTGTCCCGAGGCCTCTCTGTGTTTGGCTTAAGTCAGGACTGCTCAGCTGCTGACCTGCAGGCCAAATACAGCCTGCCAGAAGCACACATCGCTGCCCTTTGATCACTGAGAAGACTAGAAATGATTGTTTTGATTAATCAGAAACTGGCCTGAATCTCACAGTGTTGGCACACCTCCCGTTAGTCACGGAATGATGAGGATATGCGCACTATTTATGGATCTACAACTGTAACACGCACACATGTGCGATTTATCTTATGTACGCATTGTTTTATGAGTGCATGAATGTCTGATTCTCATGATCCTCATGCGCCATTTTAAAAAGGAATCGGGGCCCCCAGGAAGAAGTGTTTGAAGACACCTGGCATGTGACTTCGCTCCAATATGGAGTAGAATGCATTTGGCTGTTTATTTTTATGTGGCCGCCAGTTTGCATCAGTTCTAGTGCCATACATATGTGCTTCCTTAAAACTGGACAGTGGGGTAGAGAATCACGTTCACGGTCAGGACTGTGAAATGATAGTCATCTCTCTCACCTGTGTTCCTGCGTTACTCATAGAGCTGCTAAAATGGCCCCCAGGCAAAATCCACCCAGGACACCATGCATAACTAATAGTGGATGTGGGGTGTGATGGCAAGGCCATGGAAATACAACAGTACCAGCTGTCAGTCATGCATGTTGTATTAAGGCCTACAAATGGAACAGCATCCAGCCCCACAGCCACATTGCATCATGGGAAAACAGAACCATGTGATAGGTTGCAATAGAAAACAAAACTAAATCTTAGCCGATATTGTATTTGTCATAAACCAGTTCTCTCTTTTTTGACCAGTTGAGCAGTTATTTTTATATTACACTTTGTATTAAATGTAATGTAAGGTCTTTGGTTCATTATGAAGGGCACTGTAATGTAAGGTCTTTGGCTCATTATGAAGGGCACTGTAATGTAAGGTCTTTGGCTCATTATGAAGGGCACTGTAATGTAAGGTCTTTGGCTCATTATGAAGGGCACTGTAATGTAAGGTCTTTGGTTCATTATGAAGGGCACTGTAATGTAAGGTCTTTGGCTCATTATGAAGGGCACTGTAATGTAAGGTCTTTGGTTCATTATGAAGGGCACTGTAATGTAAGGTCTTTGGCTCATTATGAAGGGCACTGTAATGTAAGGTCTTTGGCTCATTATGAAGGGCACTGTAATGTAAGGTCTTTGGCTCATTATGAAGGGCACTGTAATGTAAGGTCTTTGGCTCATTATGAAGGGCACTGTAATGTAAGGTCTTTGGCTCATTATGAAGGGCACTGTAATGTAAGGTCTTTGGCTCATTATGAAGGGCACTGTAATGTAAGGCCTTTGGTTCATTATGAAGGGCACTGTAATGTAAGGCATTTGGCTCATTATGAAGGGCACTGTAATGTAAGGTCTTTGGCTCATTATGAAGGGCACTGTAATGTAAGGTCTTTGGCTCATTATGAAGGGCACTGTAATGTAAGGTCTTTGGCTCATTATGAAGGGCACTGTAATGTAAGGTCTTTGGCTCATTATGAAGGGCACTGTAATGTAAGGTCTTTGGCTCATTATGAAGGGCACTGTAATGTAAGGCCTTTGGCTCATTATGAAGGGCACTGTAATGTAAGGTCTTTGGTTCATTATGAAGGGCACTGTATTGTAAGGCCTTTGGCTCATTATGAAGGGCACTGTAATGTAAGGTCTTTGGCTCATTATGAAGGGCACTGTAATGTAAGACCTTTGGCTCATTGTGAAGGGCACTGTAATGTAAGGTCTTTGGCTCATTATGTAGGGCACTGTAATGTAAGACCTTTGGCTCATTGTGAAGGGCACTGTAATGTAAGGTCTTTGGCTCATTATGAAGGGCACTGTAATGAAAGGTCTTTGGTTCATTATGAAGGGCACTGTAATGTAAGGTCTTTGGCTCATTATGAAGGGCACTGTAATGTAAGGTCTTTGGCTCATTATGAAGGGCACTGTAATGTAAGGTCTTTGGTTCATTATGAAGGGCACTGTAATGTAAGGTCTTTGGCTCATTATGAAGGGCACTGTAATGTAAGGTCTTTGGCTCATTATGAAGGGCACTGTAATGTAAGGTCTTTGGCTCATTATGAAGGGCACTGTAATGTAAGGTCTTTGGCTCATTATGTAGGGCACTGTAATGTAAGACCTTTGGCTCATTATGAAGGGCACTGTAATGTAAGGTCTTTGGCTCATTATGAAGGGCACTGTAATGTAAGGTCTTTGGCTCATTATGAAGGGCACTGTAATGTAAGGTCTTTGGCTCATTATGAAGGGCGCTGTAATGTAAGGTCTTTGGCTCATTGTGAAGGGCACTGTAATGTAAGGTCTTTGGCTCATTATGAAGGGCGCTGTAATGTAAGGTCTTTGGCTCATTATGAAGGGCACTGTAATGTAAGGTCTTTGGCTCATTATGAAGGGCACTGTAATGTAAGGTCTTTGGCTCATTGTGAAGGGCACTGTAATGTAAGGTCTTTGGCTCATTATGAAGGGCACTGTAATGTAAGGTCTTTGGCTCATTGTGAAGGGCACTGTAATGTAAGGCCTTTGGCTCATTATGAAGGGCACTGTAATGTAAGGCCTTTGGTTCATTATGAAGGGCACTGTAATGTAAGGTATTTGGCTCATTATGAAGGGCACTGTAATGTAAGGTCTTTGGCTCATTATGAAGGGCACTGTAATGTAAGGTCTTTGGCTCATTATGAAGGGCACTGTAACGTAAGGTCTTTGGTTCATTATGAAGGGCACTGTAATGTAAGGCCTTTGGCTCATTATGAAGGGCACTGTAATGTAAGGTCTTTGGCTCATTGTGAAGGGCACTGTAATGTAAGGTCTTTGGCTCATTATGAAGGGCACTGTAATGTAAGGTCTTTGGCTCATTATGAAGGGCACTGTAATGTAAGGTCTTTGGCTCATTATGAAGGGCACTGTAATGTAAGGTCTTTGGCTCATTATGAAGGGCACTGTAATGTAAGGTCTTTGGCTCGTTATGAAGGGCACTGTAATGTAAGGTCTTTGGCTCATTGTGAAGGGCACTGTAATGTAAGGTCTTTGGCTCATTATGAAGGGCACTGTAATGTAAGATCTTTGGCTCATTATGAAGGGCACTGTAATGTAAGGTCTTTGGCTCATTGTGAAGGGCACTGTAATGTAAGGTCTTTGGCTCATTATGAAGGGCACTGTAATGTAAGGCCTTTGGCTCATTATGAAGGGCACTGTAATGTAAGGTCTTTGGCTCATTGTGAAGGGCACTGTAATGTAAGGTCTTTGGCTCATTATGAAGGGCAATGTAATGTAAGGCCTTTGGCTCATTATGAAGGGCACTGTAATGTAAGGTCTTTGGCTCATTATGAAGGGCACTGTAATGTAAGGTCTTTGGCTCATTATGAAGGGCACTGTAATGTAAGGCCTTTGGCTCATTATGAAGGGCACTGTAATGTAAGGTCTTTGGCTCATTATGAAGGGCACTGTAATGTAAGGTCTTTGGCTCATTATGAAGGGCACTGTAATGTAAGGCCTTTGGCTCATTATGAAGGGCACTGTAATGTAAGGTCTTTGGCTCATTGTGAAGGGCACTGTAATGTAAGGTCTTTGGCTCATTATGAAGGGCACTGTAATGTAAGGTCTTTGGCTCATTGTGAAGGGCACTGTAATGTAAGGTCTTTGGCTCATTATGAAGGGCACTGTAATGTAAGGTCTTTGGCTCGTTATGAAGGGCACTGTAATGTAAGGTCTTTGGCTCATTATGAAGGGCACTGTAATGTAAGGCCTTTGGCTCATTATGAAGGGCACTGTAATGTAAGGCCTTTGGCTCATTATGAAGGGCACTGTAATGTAAGGTCTTTGGCTCATTATGAAGGGCACTGTAATGTAAGGTCTTTGGCTCATTATGAAGGGCACTGTAATGTAAGGCCTTTGGCTCATTATGAAGGGCACTGTAATGTAAGGTCTTTGGCTCATTATGAAGGGCACTGTAATGTAAGGTCTTTGGCTCATTATGAAGGGCACTGTAATGTAAGGCCTTTGGCTCATTATGAAGGGCACTGTAATGTAAGGTCTTTGGCTCATTGTGAAGGGCACTGTAATGTAAGGTCTTTGGCTCATTATGAAGGGCACTGTAATGTAAGGTCTTTGGCTCATTGTGAAGGGCACTGTAATGTAAGGTCTTTGGCTCGTTATGAAGGGCACTGTAATGTAAGGTCTTTGGCTCATTATGAAGGGCACTGTAATGTAAGGTCTTTGGCTCATTATGAAGGGCACTGTAATGTAAGGCCTTTGGCTCATTATGAAGGGCACTGTAATGTAAGGTCTTTGGCTCATTATGAAGGGCACTGTAATGTAAGGCCTTTGGCTCATTATGAAGGGCACTGTAATGTAAGGCCTTTGGCTCATTATGAAGGGCACTGTAATGTAAGGTCTTTGGCTCATTATGAAGGGCACTGTAATGTAAGGTCTTTGGCTCATTATGAAGGGCACTGTAATGTAAGGTCTTTGGTTCATTATGAAGGGCACTGTAATGTAAGGTCTTTGGCTCATTATGAAGGGCACTGTAATGTAAGGTCTTTGGTTCATTATGAAGGGCACTGTAATGTAAGGCCTTTGGCTCATTATGAAGGGCACTGTAATGTAAGGTCTTTGGCTCATTATGAAGGGCACTGTAATGTAAGGTCTTTGGCTCATTATGAAGGGCACTGTAATGTAAGGCCTTTGGTTCATTATGAAGGGCACTGTAATGTAAGGTCTTTGGCTCATTATGAAGGGCACTGTAATGTAAGGTCTTTGGCTCATTATGAAGGGCACTGTAATGTAAGGTCTTTGGCTCATTATGAAGGGCACTGTAATGTAAGGCCTTTGGCTCATTATGAAGGGCACTGTAATGTAAGGTCTTTGGCTCATTATGAAGGGCACTGTAATGTAAGGTCTTTGGCTCATTATGAAGGGCACTGTAATGTAAGGTCTTTGGCTCATTATGAAGGGCACTGTAATGTAAGGTATTTGGCTCATTGTGAAGGGCACTGTAATGTAAGGTCTTTGGCTCATTATGAAGGGCACTGTAATGTAAGGTCTTTGGCTCATTATGAAGGGCACTGTAATGTAAGGTCTTTGGCTCATTATGAAGGGCACTGTAATGTAAGGTCTTTGGCTCATTATGAAGGGCACTGTAATGTAAGGTCTTTGGCTCATTATGAAGGGCACTGTAATGTAAGGCCTTTGGTTCATTATGAAGGGCACTGTAATGTAAGGTCTTTGGCTCATTATGAAGGGCACTGTAATGTAAGGTCTTTGGCTCATTATGAAGGGCACTGTAATGTAAGGTCTTTGGCTCATTATGAAGGGCGCTGTAATGTAAGGCCTTTGGCTCATTATGAAGGGCACTGTAATGTAAGGTCTTTGGCTCATTGTGAAGGGCACTGTAATGTAAGGTCTTTGGCTCATTATGAAGGGCACTGTAATGTAAGGCCTTTGGCTCATTATGAAGGGCACTGTAATGTAAGGTCTTTGGCTCATTATGAAGGGCACTGTAATGTAAGGTCTTTGGCTCATTATGAAGGGCACTGTAATGTAAGGTCTTTGGCTCATTATGAAGGGCACTGTAATGTAAGGTCTTTGGCTCATTATGAAGGGCACTGTAATGTAAGGTCTTTGGCTCATTATGAAGGGCACTGTAATGTAAGGTCTTTGGCTCATTATGAAGGGCACTGTAATGTAAGGCCTTTGGCTCATTATGAAGGGCACTGTAATGTAAGGTCTTTGGCTCATTGTGAAGGGCACTGTAATGTAAGGTCTTTGGCTCATTATGAAGGGCACTGTAATGTAAGGTCTTTGGCTCATTGTGAAGGGCACTGTAATGTAAGGTCTTTGGCTCATTATGAAGGGCACTGTAATGTAAGGCCTTTGGCTCATTATGAAGGGCACTGTAATGTAAGGTCTTTGGCTCATTATGAAGGGCACTGTAATGTAAGGCTCATTGTGAAGGGCACTGTAATGTAAGGTCTTTGGCTCGTTATGAAGGGCACTGTAACGAAAGGCCTTTGGCTCATTATGAAGGGCACTGTAACGAAAGGCCTTTGGCTCATTATGAAGGGCACTGTAATGTAAGGTCTTTGGCTCATTATGAAGGGCACTGTAATGTAAGGTCTTTGGCTCATTGGTCAGACTTTAGACTTTTTGAGGGTCAGCTAAATTAATAATCACAGATTAATGACCTGTAGAAAATGTGTTTCAATGGTTAAGGTCATAAAATTCCATGTTTTAATTTTCCATGTTCGATTTTTGGTTGCTGTTTTAAATAGGTTATTTGCTTAAATTAATTAATTAGCTTAAATGTTAATTATCTTACTGCATTTGTAAATGATGGAAATGAACTACTGATGGTAGTTATTTTAAATGTGTTCTTGTGTGTTTCTGCATCAATGCATGTGCTTCAGAGGCTTGGATGTTGTTTAAAGTACGATTCTTCAGGTCCTCACAAGCACTGTGGAGAACCAGGTAATTACACGACTGCTGTGGAGCCAACACACGTTCATATCAATGCTTATGTCTCCGCTGAATCCAGGCAGAACATAACATTCCCACTGGGAGTCCCTTCATCACAGACTACCCCATTGTTTACCATCCATTTTTCACCACAAATTACAGACTGGAGAGGTAGTGTATGTGTATGATTCACATAACAGCAGAATCACCTTCCAGGTCCAATTAGTTTTGAATGCTCTTTTTGTCTGATCATTGGACATCACTGTATATTTAATTAAGAATAAAGAAGTATGAAGCTGTTTTTAAAAAGGATTATTTGATGAGCCCCCATGACCCCGTTAAAGATATTGCATAATTAGTTTTTATATTGCGATATTAAAGATATTAGAGAGAAGACTTGTGGACAGATTCCCGTTACTCAAAGCCATGGACTCCGTATGCATGTACATATATACGTATGCATATCCACATGCGTCCGTCTTTTCTGGGTTCTGTCTGTCTGTTTC
This sequence comes from Ilyophis sp. 1 JC-2022, assembly GCA_022702515.1. Taxonomy (NCBI): domain Eukaryota; kingdom Metazoa; phylum Chordata; class Actinopteri; order Anguilliformes; family Synaphobranchidae; genus Ilyophis; species Ilyophis sp. 1 JC-2022. The sequence continues at coordinate 2,043,474 of CM040404.1, read as the reverse complement.
TGAGGGGCCAGAAATGGGACAGAATTCAAACTAATTTTGGCAGGAAATTCATTCCACCTCTAAGGGGTGAAAAATTTTTAAAATACAGAAATATGAGAAGGGATTTGTGAAGATATGACAGATAATATCTGGCAGCAGAGGATGATGTCAGCAGAGGAGGAGAAAAAACAGGATGAAATGAGTAATATTTATCTGGTCACTGAGCCTGCAGTGATCTCATTTAAAAAAACTGGGCTATTTGGGTTTTTTTTTGTTAATGCATTAATTTCTGTGACCGTGATGTAGTGCCTTTAAAATTTTTAGTATGTGTGCATATTGAGTTTATTTTAGATCTTGTGTTGTTTAATCTGCTCTAACCTATACAGAGAATACAGGTGGTCACTTTGCTTGTCATCTACTCAAGTATATTGATGACCTGGGATATCAAAGTGATTCAGAATGCATAGAATGTGTAGCCAATTGGATGTGGGGGGTGATTGTATAGCCAATTGGATGTGGGGGGTGATTGTATAGCCAATCGGATGTGGGGGGTGATTGTATAGCCAATTGGATGTGGGAGGTGATTGTATAGCCAATCAGATGTGGGGGGTGATTGTATAGCCAATTGGATGTGGGAGGTGATTGTATAGCCAATCGGATGTGGGGGGTGATTGTATAGCCAATTGGATGTGGGAGGTGATTGTATAGCCAATCGGATGTGGGAGGTGATTGTATAGCCAATCGGATGTGGGGGGTGATTGTATAGCCAATCGGATGTGGGAGGTGATTGTATAGCCAATTGGATGTGGGGGGTGATTGTATAGCCAATCGGATGTGGGGGGTGATTGTATAGCCAATCGGATGTGGGAGGTGATTGTGTAGCCAATTGAATGCAGGGGGTAATTAGTTGGCCAGGTGTAGAGAGCTGGTTTTGTGGGATTTTGAGAAGGACACCAAAGTTAACACCCCATACTCTATTGAAAAGTACCATAGAAGTCAGGACCATATTTTAACATATGTTCCAAAGGATGGTATCTTCGACAGTAGAGTACCACCATTAATGTGCTGGGGAATTAGACTTTCATTGTGTCCAGAGAGATGATCGCCCCCTACTGGCCCTCCAACATCTCTTTCAACAGCAATTTACTTTTCCAAAGAAGCCACCATCCAAGTACTAATAAAACCCAGCCCTGCTTCAGCAGATTGACAAGCGAATAGTACAGCTGCTAAATTCTATGAACGGATAAAATTAATGCATATTGTACAGTATTGTCGGATGAAACCACAAAAACATTTTAATGGTACAGTTTTGGTAATGGGAACAGCTAAGAAAATCAAACTAGGCTTTCTCTTAATTAGACAAAAGTTTTGTTCGGGAGAGGAAGTACTGGCTGGCTTTAAAAGTCAGTGAGCTCACCCAACCAAGTTTTTCCACTCTCTCCACTGGCCGACTATACACAGCACCATATAAGGGAATACTAGGCAGTTATGGGCAACATCAATTGGACAAGAGAGACAAATGTGCATCATGGGTAACAAAGCATCTCAACTTCTGCAAATCCAGTTGTTTAGGTGCACTTAGAGTTCACAGGATCTCACGCTTAACAGGTGCTTTGAGAAATGAGTAGAGATGGAATTCTGGACTATAAGCAAAAACACAACATCACTGAGACATTGTGTCATTGTGTCAACTTTAAAAAGAACAGTTAAGCCAGTTCCTTAATATACACATACCTACCTATTCTAACCAATAGATTAGTCTGCTTCCAATTATGGATGATTTGCCAGTAATTTCCTGGCATTTGCCTGTACCACTCCAGACTAGGGTGGGGTTGAGGCTTGGAAGAAGTTTGCTGTGATATATGTTGAGTGAGTTCTTTATTTGTATATTTAAAAAGCTTGTAAACGGATCATACTGCAAGCCAAAAGAAACGCAGATAGAGAAAGATAGAGGGACTTAGGCAATCATTTTCGTGTGTTTGTGGGAGATTGGAGAGATTAGGAATTTGTACAACATAAAAGCCTGTCATACCTTGATCTGACATTTGTATAAGTGCCAGCTTCAGCAGCAGACTGCAAATATATTCTAAAGATTTTACTGCTCAAGTACAGGAGTGAACCAGTGTAGTTTATAGAGCTGTCAGAAAACTAAAACTAAGGTAATTGTGTGGAACTAAAACCAGGATCAGATCTGTGCACCCCTGCTTTAACCAGTCAGTCACCCTTTGTATTCGTACTGTAAAATAAAAGCACAAGAGATCCCACTCTGTACGTTAGCATGTGTATACAGCACACTGTACGTTAGCATGTGTATACAGCACTCTGTACGTTAGCATGTGTATACAGCACTCTGTATGTTAGCATGTGTATACAGCACTCTGTACGTTAGCATGTGTATACAGCACTCTGTACCTTAGCATGTGTATACAGCACTCTGTACGTTAGCATGTGTATACAGCACTCTGTACGTTAGCATGTGTATACAGCACTCTGTACATTAGCATGTGTATACAGCACTCTGTACGTTAGCATGTGTATACAGCACTCTGTACGTTAGCATGTGTATACAGCACTCTGTACGTTAGCATGTGTATACAGCACTCTGTACGTTAGCATGTGTATACAGCACTCTGTACGTTAGCATGTGTATACAGCACTCTGTACGTTAGCATGTGTATGCAGCACTCTGTACGTTAGCATGTGTATACAGCACTCTGTACGTTAGCATGTGTATACAGCACTCTGTACGTTAGCATGTGTATACAGCACTCTGTACGTTAGCATGTGTATACAGCACTCTGTACGTTAGCATGTGTATACAGCACTCTGTACGTTAGCATGTGTATACAGCACTCTGTATGTTAGCATGTGTATGCAGCACTCTGTACGTTAGCATGTGTATACAGCACTCTGTACGTTAGCATGTGTATACAGCACTCTGTACGTTAGCATGTGTATACAGCACTCTGTACGTTAGCATGTGTATACAGCACTCTGTACGTTAGCATGTGTATACAGCACTCTGTACGTTAGCATGTGTATACAGCACTCTGTACGTTAGCATGTGTATACAGCACTCTGTACGTTAGCATGTGTATACAGTACTCTGTACGTTAGCATGTGTATATAGTACACAAGACTGTTACAACAACATATGAACAATTAATTAATGGAAAGAATTAGGTCAAAGTATTCAGACATGACCCATGTTGTAGAGCAAGTCTGTGGTTACAATGAGGCCAAGATATTGTTTTCAACATTTACTAGATATTGTTTTACTAGATATTGTTCCTGGGTATTGTGTCTGGGTATTGTTCCTGGGTATTGTTCCTGGGTATTGTTTCTGGGTATTGTTCCTGGGTATTGTTCCTGGGTATTGTTCCTGGGTATTGTTCCTGGGTATTGTTTCTGGGTATTGTTCCTGGGTATTGTTTCTGGGTATTGTTCCTGGGTATTGTTTTTACTTTAGAACTGAACTCAACATCACCTTGGGGGGGGTTTCTTTGTAGGCGGGGTGGTGACATGGTGCCCAATGCTGGCCCTGCCCCTGACACAACCTGTGTAATGTTACTTTAATTTCCTTGTGTTTAATTTCTCCACTGTGTGTACAGTGTACAGAGAGTCTAGGCACCTCAATAAACCCCTTTCTGCCCTGCCCTGCCCTGCCCTGCCCTGCCCTGCCCTGCCTCTCGCCACTGCCAGAATTGTATGATGTAAATTTAAAATGGCACTATGAATGTCATTTGGCTTTGTCAATAAGAATGCTTCAAAATATCAGACATCAAAGAAAACAAGGGACTGGAAAACAATGAAAAATGATGGGAGTTAAATCAGTTTAACATTTTCTAAATCATAATAAATTAGTTTTCATACAATGACATCGCTATTTAATATTTTTAGGCAGGCGGCAGAGACCCCCCTGGGGTAATGCTTCCGGCATATTCAGTTTCTCTGGATGAGAGAGATGCTTACTCTGTGGGGCGTTTGATATGAGTGAATGAGCTTGCAGAATGCCTGGTGAGGCTCCGCCCATGTGCCAGTGCACGCGGCTAATGAGACATTGCTCTGTCGCCGTGGTTACGGGCGGGGGGGGCGTCATTTTCCATTGACTCGCCACTTATGCAAACTTGGCTTTGACCTCTGACCCCAGAGAGGTTTCAGCGAGTGTGGCCAGCTGTGGCATCCATATGCCAGCTTTTCATTGGCTCCCTGAAGAGTGGTCTGGCAGCAGCACAGGGCCCGTCTGAAGGAGCGCGAGTTCCACACCCATGGAGACGGCCAGCGTGGAACCTGCCTGTGGAGAACCGGCCAGCGTGGAACCTGCCTGTGGAGAACCGGCCAGCGTGGAACCTGCCTGTGGAGAACCGGCCAGCGTGGAACCAGCCTGTGTAGAACCGGCCAGCGTGAAACCAGTCTGTAGGGGAACCGGCCAGCGTGAAACCGGTCTGTAGGGGAACCGGCCAGCCTGGAACCGGCCAGTGTGGAACCGGCCAGCGTGGGACCAGCCTGTGGAGAACCGGCCAGCGTGGAACCAGCCTGTGTGGAACCGGCCAGCGTGGGACCAGCCTGTGGAGAACCGGCCAGCGTGGAACCAGCCTGTGGAGAACCGGCCAGTGTGGAACCGACCTGCGTGGAACCGCACATTCTGCTTCTCTCTGGTTTTCGCTGTACACACAGTCACTCTGGAACACACTGCTTTGCACTGGAAACAGACATGATAAAGAAGCTCAGGGTGTTATCTTCGTGTTTCCTGTCGGACCTTGGCTCAGGGTGTTATCTTCGTGTTTCCTGTCGGACCTTGGGACCTTGAGACATGACGAACAGCCGTCTGGAAGGGGAAAGGTCTAGATAACGGACACGGCCTTAGCTGAGTTCTTACTGCTCCAGTTTTCAGACCCGGTTAAGTTTGAGAAACTTTTTAAATTAACCTTTTGATAGAACTGGCATATTATATAAATATATATTATATATATTACGGAAAGGGTGCAACTGAAACAGGTAGAACATTCTGCTCAAAATTACAGCAGCACTTGGTTCTGTTCACTTCTCCATATAATATAATAATAATATTAGGCCATAAATGGAAATACTATGAAGACTGTTCTTGTGTGTTTGGGGTTAATTTAGCCTGTTGGCTGTTTTGGTGAATAGGTGAACTGGAAATCTGTCGTATGACTTCACTGTGCTGTGAAGATATGCAAGATGGAGCTTCTATACAAAGTGCAAGATTCTGTACTTAAGCCAGAAGAATGCCGGACGTGCACTGCTTTCGCTGACATCATTGCTGCGGACGGAGGCAGGTTTGGCGGGAAGGTTTGGCAGGGTCATGGGAAACGGGACGGGCTGTGCTATTCCTGAAACTTCCTTATGAGTTTGAATTAAAGCCCACAGAGATTCTGCGTTCTACGATAGGAGCTTGGCTGAGGTAGTTTCGTACCGTTTCCCAGGGTTTGGACAGATCCTGTGCAAGATCACAGCCTTCAGTAAGTGAAGTTAATCTGGGGTCAGTAAGACATGTTGTAAAGGTCTGTGGTGCTTAGTCCGCCTTTTCGCGAGTTTAGGAATTCATCATCCTCCTCCTCCTCACGTGTGATGATAAACTAGTCTGCACATCTGGGGGGGGCTCCATTAGCACCTGAAGGTGCAGACCTCGCCCTTCCTGGGAGGACTGAGTTCTGAGAATGGCCAGGCCCTGCGTCTCTGGCTGTGATGTATTTTACCTCCATGTGAAACAATGCCGCTGTTTTAACTCCCACTCCTGAGCCTGAGAGTTATACATCAATTAGAGAGAGAGAGAGAGAGAGAGACCAGCTACGCACGTCTGCGCAGTCAAATAGCAGCTGACGGCTGACACCAAGGCCCGGTCCGATGCTCCACATGGTTAGAGAACCGGCTCTGGGGACAGCAGTGCAGTATAGTGGTTAGAGAACCGGCTCTAGAGAATAGAGGTTGCAGGTTTGGTTCCGTATACAGCAGCATGAATAGAGGTTGCAGGTTTGGTTCCGTATACAGCAGCATGAATAGAGGTTGCAGGTTTGGTTCCGTATACAGCAGCATGAATAGAGGTTGCAGGGGTGGTTCCGTATACAGCAGCATGAATAGAGGTTGCAGGTTTGGTTCCGTATACAGCAGCATGAATAGAGGTTGCAGGTTTGGTTCCGTATACAGCAGCATGAATAGAGGTTGCAGGTTTGGTTCCGTATACAGCAGCATGAATAGAGGTTGCCGGTTTGGTTCCGTATACAGCAGCATGAATAGAGGTTGCAGGTTTGGTTCCGTATACAGCAGCATGAATAGAGGTTGCCGGTTTGGTTCCGTATACAGCAGCATGAATAGAGGTTGCCGGTTTGGTTCCGTATACAGCAGCAGAATATTGGACCTCCAAGTTGCTCCAACTGCTTTTCCCATCCCTGTAATATGTTAACAATAAATTAATATAATGCATTTATGTTGTATTAACAAGAACATATTTATTGAGTTAAGTCATTTATTTAGTAATACTCCATATTTATGTGAGCAGCAAAGACGTCAGCAGAAGCCAGTGAACAGAGCAGCAGTGTTGGCCTCAGCTGGATGTTTTCATAAAGGAATAGAAAAACATGATGAGAGATTAGTCTCCACATCCTGCTGTAATAGAAATTGAGCAGCATATATAAAGATAATTTTTTTAAAACTTTGTTTGGATTGTTTTATTTGTTGTTCTACATTTCAATTCTGAGAAGTCATAAATTTGATTTAAATTCTAATATTTGTAAATAATAAAACCAGTGACGCAAAACCTCCATGTTCTTTCTCCATATGATGTAACTCATGGCCGTCTGTCTGTTGCTTAATGAAGACTGTGGCTGTTTGATTTGTTATATGGGAGGTCTGTGGTGGGGGAGTGGAGACCATCAAAGTTAATTACCTTGTGACCCTTGTCAGGATTGACCTCTGACCTCTGGGGGTGACGGGGTGAGGAATTGGTGCGCTAACCAAAGCTGACGCAAATAAGGCTCGTTTCGATATGCAGCTGGATTCAGCCCTACTTGTGTTTAAAATGCAAAATGGAACAAAGAAAAGCAAGTTACAGTTTATGATTTACGGTTGAGAAATTATCAAACGGGCGTAATTTAACGGCGTTAAATGTGCTTTAAATATTAATAAGGAGAAATGCAACCAAGCACCAATTCACAACACACAACAAACAAACACACAACAAACACAACACACAGAAACACAATCAACATCATCATCATACAATCATCAACAATCAATGGACAATTTAGTATGTGTTATAGTCTCTTGGGAAGGAACAAAAGACCTCCTAAAGTGGAGCATCTGAGGAGCCTGGCCTTTTGCTCTTTTGGAGCCTTAGTGAAGATGAAGATGCTGTGTGGTGGGTGATCACTCCACACAACACTCCTCACACTCCTCTCTCATTCCCCTTCAAACTATTTTTCCCACTTGCAATGGCATGAGCAATGATGAGCCTGGAGCCCCTTATGAGTTGTTTCCTGTTCCCTGTGTCCCCTGTGTTAACTACCACCCACAACACACAAAGCAAAAAAAAAGGACACTTCCAAATTTCATGATAATAAAAAAATAAAAAAAATAAATAGGCCCATACCTCCATCCTCTTCCTCAGAAAAAAAAAAAAAAAATAGGAAAGGGCTTGCTTGAAGGGTACCTTCTTGTTCTCCTTCCTTCCAGTCTTACTTACTCTAGTCACCAAGGTATCTATATGTACTATAACTACCTCTACTGGCTGACCTCCTCTAAAAATAAATAAAAAAGGGGCTTTTTTTTTTTTTTTTTTTCAAATTAAAGCTCCTTAGTTTTAGTTTATTTTATATTTAAAATGGGATGGGGGGCACACACACAAACAACAAAGCTATTTCATTCTGATACTCTCTCTGGCATGTATTTATTAATGTAGCCCACCCATGCAGAGCAGAGTCATCAGAAAACTTCTGTAAATGACATGAAGCGCTGCTATGTCTGCAGTCAGAAGTATACATTGTAAATAAAAAAGGAGATAAAGCGCCTACGAGAAGCCGCTCGGCCCTCCACATCAGGATTCTGGGATTCGGTCCTCCATAGCGGGATTCTGGGATTCGGCCCTCCGCAGCGGGATTCTGGGATTCGGCCCTCCGCAGTCCACCGCAAATTTGCAGAACTAATCTGGAGGAATTTTGAAATTCCACAGTGGCTTTGGGAATGGATGAACAGGGATGGGAACATGGGAATGGAAAGCCGAGCGGCAGATTAAAACCATGGGAATACTGTGTGGAAGCGGCAAGCTCCCGTAACGTCACTGAACATACTCATGGGAGGGAACGCAATGACCTTTTTATGAGCGATGCTACTTCTGTCTCTATTATCCAAACTGCAGGTTTTTGCAGCTGTTCTCAGGAGAAAGATGGCAGAGCAGAGAATGATGCAGAACTGTACCGTTAAAAATGGCTGTTCTGGCTCATTGGGTTATTCTGACTGGGCTCTCCAACCGAACCTCGTTAATTAATGACAGGCGCCTGCATGCCAGGCCCTGAGACGGTGGGACCCCTCCCCCAAAATGCTACTGGTCCCGGGACTGATGGATACATCGTGTGCCGTCTGCAGACAGACAGACAGACAGACAGACAGACAGACAGACAGGGCCTGGGGGGACTGACTGGTCTCTTTATAGTCGCTCCATTATACTTATCTGTGACCAAACTGCCGTCTGGGTGCAGAACTGTGTGTGATGCGGCTCCAATCGATAGGGCACGGATCAGGTGTGCGGTTCTCAGAGTGTTGAAGTGTATTAATCATATTAGATATTAATCATATTAGATATTAATCATATTAGAGGTTTTTTATGGGTCATCTGTGGCTGTAAATAGAAGTTTTACAAGCTCCCCCCCCCAGTACAGATGTTTATCCAGTGGAGCGCGCGGGCCAGGGCTGCTGTCGCCATGGCGCTGTAATTAGAGCACCGAGTGCCCTGCCATCGGGCCCTTTGATTGGCTCATCATGCAGCTCCTGGCAGATGTTGATTATAGCAGCTGCTGTGTTCAGTGGCACTTCAAATGGGCCGTGGAGAGACGGGGGGGACGGGGGGCTTATCGATCTCTACAGGTGCTCAAACCCCACACAGGTGTTGCTTCGCCTCTTAATCCGGGACCACCGTGCCTGTCCACTGCAAAACAAAATGTGAGAACACAGCTGTATTATTGAGATTAATGCGCCCCAACTTGCTTTGTAGGCAGCTGGGACCCCCCCATTAATGAGGTGTTTTGGAAGCAGATAATCAGTGTGTTGCCGTGTCTGTGGGCTGTAGTCTGACTTCCTTCCTGTGTTATTGAGAGCAGAGCTGCTTTGCACTGCTAACATGTACAGAGATAAGAAATTATCCATTTATCAAGAGATGGGAGACGGGAGTTTATAAGGTACTGTATTCAGTATTCATTGTGCAGGCTTCAGACGTTACAGTTCATAAAAGGCCAAAGTTGGATTTTTTGCTCCCCTACATAAAATATTATTTTACCTGAGCGAGTTATATATATATATATATATATATATATATATATATTATATGTGTAGTTTTAGCAGAACTTTCCACACGGGTAGGGGACTGCGGGAGGTTCCACCACAGGGACAGATTATCATTCTTTTTTTCTGAATTTTTACTTTTTGTGTGAGAGTCAAAGAAAGAATATGTCACCCTGTTAACCAGGAAGAGCTTTTACAGCAGGAGAGCTTATGTGTCAAGCTTATTGGCTGAATATCCAATTACCCAGGTGTCCCAGAAAATGTGGGCGGCGACACTAGGGAGTGTGTGATTAGTGGGTCTGCTGTTTGGTGGCCTGTGAGCACAATGTGGTTAATGAATCACAAATACTACATTGTAGCGGCTTGCTTAATGATCACTGTTCATTAAGTTCCAGTGTTAATGGGTTAGCGGCTTACTTAATGATTACTGTTCATTAAGTTCCAGTGTTAATTGGTTACAAAAGGTATTTTTTGTGTTTAATGGATGAAAACGAAATTACCAGATTTAAAAAAAATAACTAGGGGTTGCATTCCATAGCTGTTTGCCTCCCTTTCTGTTCTATAATGAAAATAAAAAACAGGAAATACTCGCCTTTGCAGGTTGAACGTCATGAAAACAAACCTGCTTTATAAAGCCTCTTGTTCCTTTCCTTCAGTTTAATGAATGTTGTCTCAAAGTCAAGCATGTTGCAGATGTGAAGGTGGGAGGAAGATGAGTAATCAGTGCCCTTCCTCCGTACGGGGGGGATTAATGCTGGCTGCGTGGGGGAGGGGAGGGTCTGGCGCTGAGTTCAGCAGTAACGGAGGCTGACAGGCCTTGTGAGAGAGTGCAGCCCTCACTCCCAGCTTCATAAAGAATGTTTCTAATGAGAAACTCATCCAGCTGGAGTTTGGGCACGGACGTCTTTACAATAAGATTGCACAAAATTCAACATTTTAGGTTTTGAATGTTTTCTGTCTTCCAGTGTCAAGGCAATAGTTATTTTTTTAACCTGTATGGAAAAGCATTCTAGAGTAGAAGTGCTGATCTTGGATCAGGTTTCTCCTGCTGTGTCCTACTTTTATCCATTATGAGCTAAAAGCGAAACTGATCCTTGATCAGCTGGTTTTTGGGGCGCCTCTCCTGATCTCCCTCTCCTCTCCTCTCTCCCTCTCCTCTCTTCTCCTCTCCTCCTTTCCTCCTCTCCTCTCCTCTCTCCCTCTCCTCTCCTCTCCTCTCTCCCTCTCCTCTCCTCTCTCCCCCTCCGCAGCCATTGACTGTGTGGTGGGTCCCTGGGGCGGGTGGAGCCAGTGCAGCGCCCCCTGTGGGGTGGGCAGTAAGGAGAGGACCCGGCCGGTGACTGTGCCCCCCAGGAATGGAGGGGCTCCCTGTCCAGACCTCAAACAGCGCCGGGGCTGCTTTGGACACAGCCCGGTCTGCAGCTCCGCCAAAGGTAACCATGCCAACACCCACTTCCTTTATACAATACCACAACTTTCTTTATATAATACCACCCGCATCCTGTATACAACACCCACTTCCTTTATATAATACCACCCGCATCCTGTATACAACACCCACTTCCTTTATATAATACCACCCGCATCCTGTATACAACACCCACTTCCTTTATATAATACCACCCGCATCCTGTATACAACACCCACTTCCTTTATATAACACCACCCGCATCCTGTATACAACACCCACTTCCTTTATATAATACCACCCGCATCCTGTATACAACACCCACTTCCTTTATATAATACCACCCGCATCCTGTATACAACACCCACTTCCTTATATAATACCACCCGCATCCTGTATACAACACCCACTTCCTTTATACAATACCACCCGCATCCTGTATACAACACCCACTTCCTGTATACAACACCCACTTCCTTTATATAATACCACCCGCATCCTGTATACAACACCCACTTCCTTTATATAACACCACCCGCATCCTGTATACAACACCCACTTCCTTTATATAATACCACCCGCATCCTGTATACAACACCCACTTCCTTTATATAATACCACCCGCATCCTGTATACAACACCCACTTCCTTTATATAATACCACCCGCATCCTGTATACAACACCCACTTCCTTTATATAACATCACCCGCATCCTGTATACAACACCCACTTCCTTTATATAATACCACCCGCATCCTGTATACAACACCCACTTCCTTTATATAATACCACCCGCATCCTGTATACAACACCCACTTCCTTTATATAATACCACCCGCATCCTGTATACAACACCCACTTCCTTTATATAATACCACCCGCATCCTGTATACAACACCCACTTCCTTTATATAATACCACCCGCATCCTGTATACAACACCCACTTCCTTTATATAATACCACCCGCATCCTGTATACAACACCCACTTCCTTTATATAATACCACCCGCATCCTGTATACAACACCCACTTCCTTTATATAATACCACCCGCATCCTGTATACAACACCCACTTCCTTTATATAATACCACCCGCATCCTGTATACAACACCCACTTCCTTTATATAATACCACCCGCATCCTGTATACAACACCCACTTCCTTTATATAATACCACCCGCATCCTGTATACAACACCCACTTCCTTTATATAATACCACCCGCATCCTGTATACAACACCCACTTCCTTTATATAACACCACCCACATCCTGTATACAACACCCACTTCCTTTATATAATACCACCCGCATCCTGTATACAACACCCACTTCCTTTATATAACACCACCCGCATCCTGTATACAACACCCACTTCCTTTATATAATACCACCCGCATCCTGTATACAACACCCACTTCCTTTATATAATACCACCCGCATCCTGTATACAACACCCACTTCCTTTATATAACATCACCCGCATCCTGTATACAACACCCACTTCCTTTATATAATACCACCCGCATCCTGTATACAACACCCACTTCCTTTATATAATACCACCCGCATCCTGTATACAACACCCACTTCCTTTATATAATACCACCCGCATCCTGTATACAACACCCACTTCCTTTATATAATACCACCCGCATCCTGTATACAACACCCACTTCCTTTATATAATACCACCCGCATCCTGTATACAACACCCACTTCCTTTATATAACATCACCCGCATCCTGTATACAACACCCACTTCCTTTATATAATACCACCCGCATCCTGTATACAACACCCACTTCCTTTATACAATACCACCCGCATCCTGTATACAACACCCACTTCCTTTATATAATACCACCTGCATCCTGTATACAACACCCACTTCCTTTATATAACATCACCCGCATCCTGTATACAACACCCACTTCCTTTATACAATACCACCCGCATCCTGTATACAACACCCACTTCCTTTATATAATACCACCCGCATCCTGTATACAACACCCACTTCCTTTATATAATACCACCCGCATCCTGTATACAACACCCACTTCCTTTATATACCACAACTTCCTTTATATATTACCACCCGCATCCTGTATACAACACCCACTTCCTTTATATAATATCACCCGCATCCTGTATACAACACCCACTTCCTTTATATACCACAACTTCCTTTATATAATACCACCCGCATCCTGTATACAACACCCACTTCCTTTATATAACATCACCCGCATCCTGTATACAACACCCACTTCCTTTATATAACAACACCCGCATCCTGTATACAACACCCACTTCCTTTATATAACATCACCCGCATCCTGTATACAACACCCACTTCCTTTATATAATACCACCCGCATCCTGTATACAACACCCACTTCCTTTATACAATACCACCCGCATCCTGTATACAACACCCACTTCCTTTATATAATACCACCCGCATCCTGTATACAACACCCACTTCCTTTATACAATACCACCCGCATCCTGTATACAACACCCACTTCCTTTATATAATACCACCCGCATCCTGTATACAACACCCACTTCCTTTATATAATATCACCCGCATCCTGTATACAACACCCACTTCCTTTATACAATACCACCCGCATCCTGTATACAACACCCACTTCCTTTATATAATATCACCCGCATCCTGTATACAACACCCACTTCCTTTATATACCACAACTTCCTTTATATAATACCACCCGCATCCTGTATACAACACCCACTTCCTTTATATAACATCACCCGCATCCTGTATACAACACCCACTTCCTTTATATAATACCACCCGCATCCTGTATACAACACCCACTTCCTTTATATAATACCACCCGCATCCTGTATACAACACCCACTTCCTTTATATAATACCACCCGCATCCTGTATACAACACCCACTTCCTTTATATAACATCACCCGCATCCTGTATACAACACCCACTTCCTTTATATAACAACACCCACTTTTTTTATACAACACCACCGACTTCTTTTATATAACAACCCACTGTAGTACAGTAAAATGAATAGAAAATATACATTTTATTTCTATACTACAAAGGGTCCAAAGAATCTTCTTATCTTTCCAAAGTTTCACAACATTTCCCAGAAATCCCACTCCTTCCACCTATCTTTGTAAAAGAGGGAGCAGATTATATTTCAGTTCTGAGACTAACATGTTTTATGAACTTCCAAATGTTTTTATTTTTTTTGGGAGTGGAGGCGGTGGAAGAAGATTTCCTGGGACTGATAAGATCAAAACCTCATGTTGACGTTTAATGAAGGGCTGCTTTCTGTCTTCCAGAGGTGGCCAAAATACTGCCCGATTCCTTCAAGAGAAACTTTAAGGACCCCTGGAGAAGGCCCCACATGCTCATGAAGGAGGAGACGCCCAGGTGAGGCTTGCATAGGAGGGGCCCTTCTAAACCCTGCCCACACACATTTTAAACCCTACCCACACACAGTCTAAACTCTACCCACACACAGTCTAAACCCTACCCACACACAGTCTAAACTCCACCCACCTTAACACCTTAACTTCACCGACACACATTTCAAACTCCTCTCTCAACCTCCGCCAACTACACCTTCTAAACTCCACCTGACAAATGATTCATCTACAACGTGCCAGCAGAGGATGGGTATAATAATGAGTTTAACATGTGACCTGGGCTGCTGGGTGGCTCATTCGGTTAAGGCTCCACGCTGCAGTGCAAAGATTAACTTCTTGGTCTCGGATCGAATCCGGACGATGCCAGTGCCGACTGTGGCCGATGGCTCCGTGGGGCGATGCGCAATTGACGATTGCATCGACCCCTGCTGGTCGATTGGGTGCCCATGGACTGCATGTCAATGAAAGGTCCATCCTCCAACTCCAGACATTCCAAATTAGGGGAGGAATTGGACATGCTCTGCTCCACATTGGGTGCCAAATTAATTAGAATTATTTTTTTAATTAGACACATTTGGCTTGGCATCTTTTTAATGTACATGTGTGAAGTGCTGGCGTGCGCATAGAGCACAATTACTGACCTTTTGCAAATAAAATACATAAATAAATACATAAATAAAACAAATCTTGAGGAATCTCCAAATAGAATTCCCTTCATTTCTGAGTCATCTTATTATATGTCATAATGTTGTAATTAATCTTACATGATACCAATATCATAACAATAGTTTAACTGATTGTTTTAAATCATTTATATTGTTAAGAATTTTAAATTGCGATGCTCTAAGTTCAACAATTTAGGTCTCCACTGTTGTTAGTGGAGATTTTGATCAACCTTGGTGCTCAATGAGAAGAGATTAAAAGCAGGTGTAGAATAGCTGGGGCTTTAGATGGTTTTTATGTTTTATTTTGAGTGAATGAGGTCTGTGTTTGTGTCTTTAGTCACATTATGACCTTCACTAAAGAAACCCTGCTTCTAATTGGCTCAAAATGCATCACCTGACACTGAGTCTTTGATCTGAACTGCAGATGCCTGGCCTCTGATCCTCATTGCGATTGGAGAGGAGAATCGGGCACGAGGCAGGGAATCGGACAGACCGTTTCCAATCTGAGCCTTGCTACAGATTAAAGTTAGCACTCGATATTCTTGTTTTGACTAACCGTGACGTATGTGAGCGGCTGACGGTATTATTCTCTGTCTGCGTTAGCTTAGTGCTCAACAGCTGAATCACACAAGAATGCAGCTTGTGGCTGTTAAACAGTGTGGCAGTTAGGCTGGGCTAGAGTTCTGTTAAAACAGTGTGGCAGTTGGGCAGGGCTAAATTTATGAACAGGCTGTTACATTAAATACTCAATAATAAATAAACCAAACTGGGTTTCATGTAGAGTTTAGAGCTAAAATATGTGAAGCGGTTAAAATGTACTTGTTACGTCTATAAATGCGGCAGTTCTGTTCTGTCTGTCAAGTTAAAAAAGTGTTCCTACTTCTGTGTATTTGGGGTGGGGTGGGGGGGCACTGGGGGGGCTTGTTTTCCTGGAATGAAGCTCCGCTTCAACAGGTACATTTGAATTAAAAAGTAAGACGATGTGAAAAGCTGTAAATCAGACATTCTGCACCGTATCCAATCTCAAATTACCAATCAGAGTCCTCTCTCCCTCTCTCCTGCCCTTTCCAAAGCAGGTCTTTGTAAAAACAGCAGGACTTCTCTTCCTGTGGAAAATTCAATCACCTGGTCCAGACCTTGGGTTACCAAGCAACACAGGAGCTGATTTCAGTGTGTTAATCCTAACCCTTTATGAGAGAGAAATCACACTGCACACACACAGCCTGGTCTCGTCTGTAGGCTATCCTTCACACAGATAACAGCGCCTGTGTTTCCTCTTCTCCTAACCTCAGAATAGCTCAGTGTGACCAGGGCACAGACTGACCGGGTACTCCGCTCCCTGCTCTTAACATCAAAAGATCAGTCAAGTTCCGTCTGTTGATGCCGGAACATTCCCGGTTTGACACACCATCTGAAAATTCATTGAGGTACTTGACCAGGTGTGACACAGTTTCTGTGGACTTTCAGAAGCAGCAGAAACCGCTCTTAGTGACATGTCCTGAACTTCCTGTGGTTGAGAAAGAGCAGCAGGGATTGATAATGGGGTGAGGCTTGTGTTTGTGGTGAGTCAGTAATGATAATGGGGTGAAGCTTGCGTATTAAGAGTATAAACCGCGCGTGGGATGACCACAGTGTTTGTGTTTGGCAGACTGCCTTTATCTCTGCTTGATGTGTTTAAACCTGCAGTCCAACAATCAAAGCCTCTTTTTTTCAGATGTTTTGATTGAAGGCTTCACCTTTTGTTTATTGTGCTCTTCTGTGAGGAACCAGCGAGCGGGCTTCCTTTAAGCGCCCCCATGCTAATTTTAGCGTGACCTCGCTCGGATGGAAGCAGTCTGCTTAGATCCACTGGCTCCTGTGTGCTTTGAGCCGAGTTAGAAACTATAAAGTGCATCGCTCTTAAGAGCCCCCATGGAAACACGGGCATTGCAGAGGGGAAAAGAACACGGGCATTGCAGAGGGGAAAAGAAAACATCATTAATACTTAAGACTCAGTGTGCACTGGTGTGTTCTGACAGTCATAGCAGGGTCTTGGTTATTGATGACAGCACTTACCTGTAATTATAGGGTGACGGTAGAAACTGGAAACTGGCTCCTCCATGACGGCTCTGTTTCTCTGCATGTGAAAAAGCGTTTGGGCATTTGTTGAGAAGTGTAAATAGAAGTCTTTAAACAAATAACTCCAGGTGCAGAATTTCAGAATAACAATAAATAAATAAATAAATAAATAAACAATTAATTATTTCATGAAGATACGCATGAAAATGCTGTAAATGGGAAATGAGAAGGTCAGGGGTCAAACAGGAAAGCAGCGGTGTAGAAACAGCCTGATGGAAGGTCGGCTGCTCTTGGCTTTGAGAGCTGGGATTTGTAGTGTTTGTTATTCTGTCTCGAGCCTCATTACTGGTCTGCATGAAGTCTTTAATTAGGAAGTTGAATCATAATGATAACAGAGTATAAATGAGTTGCTCGTTGAAAGCTGGCTGGATATAACGCGAGCGTTCCAGAGAACTTGGCCTGTGGAGATAAACGTGGATGCCAGAAATGCGCACACCTCCCCAGAAGACTCAGCCAGAAATCCCTGTTGCGAAAACTACAAATCCTGGCCTTGAGCCTGAAACTGGGGTCATAACACAATCGTTCCATAATTGTTCTGGTAAATATTAATGTGCATTGGATCACATGCGCTGTTGTTTATGCAGCATATTGCATCACCGTCTCCATGGTGCGTTTTGGCGGCTGGCTATCTGTGCTAAACTGTTTACAGTTAATAGAAGTGTTTACGCAATTACAACTACATGTGCCAATGAAATGAAGCTGGTGGATTGGATTCAAACTCCAAACATCTTGAAGGAAATGTGTTCTCGCTGTTTCACCACCAGCAGACTGGCGCCGGTACCGGCCATCGGTCTGCCGCTACAGCGGCCCGTTAGCAGACAGCCGCGATGAGGATCAGCTGCTGAGAGAATGTAAAATAGCCGTGAACCGTCCCAGTGCAGCGGGAGTGTTGATTTGCTAAACGCTGGTGGACCAACAGCTGTTCCCGCCCGGCCACATAAGAGCTCGCTGTGTCTCCATGTGTCTGTCGCTCCCCTTGATTCTGCTCTAATATGTGTGTAACTGTGGCTCTCTTGATTCTGCTCTAATATGTGTGTAACTGTGGCTCTCTTGATTCTGCTCTAATATGTGTGTAACTGTGGCTCCCTTGATTCTGCTCTAATATGTGTGTAACTGTGGCTCTCTTGATTCTGCTCTAATATGTGTGTAACTGTGGCTCCCTTGATTCTGCTCTAATATGTGTGTAACTGTGGCTCTCTTGATTCTGCTCTAATGTGTGTAACTGTTGCTCTTTTGATTCTGCCCTATAAACATAGTTTTACACACCTATACACAAAAACCCCTGTGTGTCGAGAAGCCTCTGAACTGGCCCATTTTAATCAAGCATGGCCGCTCCCATAAAGGAAGTAGGTTCCTGTGGCTCGGGAGATAGCCTTAAGAACCCCCATGGAGGTCCAGTGCATCAGGTTTTTACAAGCGCTTTTCCCCACTGATGTTTTTCCAGAGATATTTTCTAAATGGCAGACGAGCTCCGTCAAACTGACAAACAGAACATGATGTACTCTGCAGCTGGGGACTGGTTCTGACCCGGTCCAGATACCTGAAGCCTCACGCCTCTGTCTGGGCCCTGTGTGTTTTTGGCAGGGTGACGGGACCCGAGCACAGCTGCGGAGCTGTCTCAGCACAGCATTACTGCATGCGACTGCCGTTAAGATCAGAGACATGCGACTGCCTTTAAGATCAGAGACATGCGACTGCCTCCCTGCCTTTAAGATCAGAGACATGCGACTGCCTCCCTGCCTTTAAGATCAGAGACATGCGACTGCCTCCCTGCCTTTAAGATCAGAGACATGCGACTGCCTCCCTGCCTTTAAGATCAGAGACATGCGACTGCCTCCCTGCCTTTAAGATCAGAGACATGCGACTGCCTCCCTGCCTTTAAGATCAGAGACATGCGACTGCCTTTAAGATCAGAGACATGCGACTGCCTCCCTGCCTTTAAGATCAGAGACAACTAATTGGGAATCAGCTTCTCTTTCCCTTAAAATGTGTTGGAAGTACCTGTCAGATCTGGATCAAAAACATATTTGAAAAACTTTAGACTCGCACTTTATCTGAGAATCTCCAACAAAACCTTAACTGACTAAAACACAATAATAATGAGTAAAGAGTGTGTTTCTGAATAGCTGTTAAAATAGAGAGTAACCTGCTGGGATTTTACCGGCATCTAAAGGGTTACACTGCAAAACATGTCTGTCTTCACGTGTTTTAGTTTTGTAATGAGACTTAAACTCTTTTTTTTAAAGTTTTTGCTTGACAAGTGAAATCATCTTACCCCACTGGCAAGTCTTGAAATGAGTAAAACTATCTCACCCCATTGGCAGATACTTTTTTGCTAAATAAGACAAACTAACAGAAATGAGACTCTGAAGTCTAGATATAAGTTTAAAATGCTTGTTAAGATGAGTTTTTTCAGTGTATTCCAGGTATGTTTGTGGTATGTTTGTGACCCAGGCCTGGTACTGGTGACCACTGCACATCTGTGTGTCTGACCGATTGCAGCACATCTGTGTGTCTGACCGATTGCAGCACATCTGTGTGTCTGACCGATTGCAGCACATCTGTGTGTCTGACCGATTGCAGCACTGTAGAGCTGTACGCTTCATCTACATGGAGGCATTTTACCTCATTAAACCTGTTTGTGTTTTTATCTCTCCTCTCACATCATGCCCTCCCTCCTACTTTAAACACAATCACTCTGCCAAAGCCAAAAAACACCAAAGAAGAAGGAAATTGCATCTAATTGATTCAGTATGATCTACTTTGACTTTTTAATTTGACGTATAATGCTTTGGCTATCACTCTTGTGTTCCTGACTCCTGATTGGAGACTCTGCTGAATGAATGTTAAATGTAGGTGCCAGATAAAAATCTGCTTTTCGTTACTCTGACCAAATAAAATAACTTCATATTTGTTGTTTTATTTGATAATCAAGGTAATAGAGTTGAGTAAATGGATAGAGTCGTCTGTCTGTTGGTCTGAATTTGGATTTTTTGTAGGGGGTGAAGAGAACTCTCCAGTCACTGTCCTGTTCTGACTGTGACTTGTTGACCTGTACATCACCACTGACTGTGACCTGTATATCACCACTGACTGTGACCTGTACATCACCACTGACTGTGACCTGTACATCACCACTGACTGTGACCTGTACATCACCACTGACTGTGACCTGTACATCACCACTGACTGTGACCTGTACATCACCACTGACTGTGACCTGTACATCACCACTGACTGTGACCTGTACATCACCACTGACTGTGACCTGTACATCACCACTGACTGTGACCTGTACATCACCACTGACTGTGACCTGTACATCACCACTGACTGTGACCTGTACATCACCACTGACTGTGACCTGCTGTCCTCTACATCACCACTGACTGTGACCTGTACATCACCACTGACTGTGACCTGCTGTCCTCTACATCACCACTGACTGTGACCTGTACATCACCACTGACTGTGACCTGTACATCACCACTGACTATGACCTGTACATCACCACTGACTGTGACCTGTACATCACCACTGACTGTGACCTGCTGTCCTCTACATCACCACTGACTGTGACCTGTACATCACCACTGACTGTGACCTGTACATCACCACTGACTGTGACCTGCTGTCCTCTACATCACCACTGACTGTAACCTGTACATCACCACTGACTGTGACCTGTACATCACCACTGACTGTGACCTGCTGTCCTCTACATCACCACTGACTGTGACCTGTACATCACCACTGACTGTGACCTGCTGTCCTCTACATCACCACTAACTGTGACCTGTACATCACCACTGACTGTGACCTGTACATCACCTCTGACTGTGACCTGTACATCACCACTGACTGTGACCTGTACATCACCACTGACTGTGACCTGTATATCACCATTGACTGTGACTTGCTGTCCTGTACATCACCTCTGACTGTGACCTGCTGTCCTCTACATCACCACTGACTGTGACCTGTATATCACCATTGACTGTGACTTGCTGTCCTGTACATCACCACTGACTGTGACCTGTATATCACCATTGACTGTGACTTGCTGTCCTGTACATCACCATTGACTGTGACCTGTATATCACCATTGACTGTGACTTGCTGTCCTGTACATCACCTCTGACTGTGACCTGCTGTCCTCTACATCACCACTGACTGTGACCTGTATATCACCATTGACTGTGACTTGCTGTCCTGTACATCACCTCTGACTGTGACCTGCTGTCCTCTACATCACCACTGACTGTGACCTGTATATCACCATTGACTGTGACTTGCTGTCCTGTACATCACCACTGACTGTGACCTGTATATCACCATTGACTGTGACTTGCTGTCCTGTACATCACCTCTGACTGTGACCTGCTGTCCTCTACATCACCACTGACTGTGACCTGTATATCACCATTGACTGTGACTTGCTGTCCTGTACATCACCTCTGACTGTGACCTGCTGTCCTCTACATCACCACTGACTGTGACCTGTATATCACCATTGACTGTGACTTGCTGTCCTGTACATCACCACTGACTGTGACCTACTGTCCTCTACATCACCACTAACTGTGACTTGGGAATAAGCGGGTTAGATAATGGATGGATGGATGGATGGATGGTGGATAAGCAGTGGCTCTTGGTTCTCCTGCTGTGGACAGTCCAGAGGGTGTGGAAGAATACACAGCCCTGAATGTTGTCACTGGGGAACACCTCGAAAACAGCGCTGCCTTTTACTAGCATGAAACCTGCAATTAGAGTCCGAGACACAGCCATGTTTAAAGCTGGCAGGCACCAGCCGCAGTTAATGAGTAGCCCAGTGAGATCACACGCTGACTTTACCATCAAGGGAAAAACATGTACCTCTAAGTATAAAAAAGTGCATTTGTAAAAAAAAAAATGAAATTGCATTA
Organism: Ilyophis sp. 1 JC-2022; assembly: GCA_022702515.1. Taxonomy (NCBI): domain Eukaryota; kingdom Metazoa; phylum Chordata; class Actinopteri; order Anguilliformes; family Synaphobranchidae; genus Ilyophis; species Ilyophis sp. 1 JC-2022. The sequence goes on along the minus strand of CM040404.1, from coordinate 2,021,435 downwards.
GGCCTGACGTATGTTTTGCTACTGGCTGTATATTGTAAGACGCCCGTGTTGTTTTTGTTGTATTTGAAGCTGCGCCTCATTTTTTAAAACAAAGCTTCACGTCATATTTATGTCACCAAAATGTTTGTGTACTTCTTGAAAAGTGTGCTCCCGAATATACTCAGCGAAACCCCGGACGTAAGTATATCATACGGGGGTTTTAAGTATACTACATTTATAGAAAATTTTGCCTACTTAATGACTTTCTCTACTCAACAAGCCTACCTAATAGTATGGAAGGGTGCTGATTCGGACACGCCCCATGTGTGTGTGACCCAGGGGAAGAAGGGTGTGTTTGAGTGACAGGCCTCTCTGGTTTCCCCAGTTACTGTGTGCAGCTGCGGGTGAAGCAGGCCAGCGCCCCCTGTAGGCTGCATATGTGGAGCGCCCAGCTGGTGAGGGAGAGATCCGTGTGCACTGAGTGCCAGAGCGACGCCATGAGCAGCAAGAAGCGTTGCGGGGGAGACGGGCTGGAGTCCACACGGTACTACTGCCCCGCCCACTTCCCGCCCTGCAACGCCCACTTCCCACACCTGCCCCACCCACCTCCCGTTCCTGCCCCGCCCACTTCCCTCACCTGCCCCTCCCATTTCCCCACACCTGCCACGCCCACTTCCCGCACCTGCCACGCCCTCTTCCCGCACCTGCCACGCCCTCTTCCCGCACCTGCCACGCCCACTTCCCGCACCTGCCCCGCCCACTTTCCACACCTGCCTTGCCTGCTGCACCACCCCTGCCCCCCACTGCCCGCTGCCCCACCCGCTATCACCCCAATATCACCCCACTCACTGCCACTATCACTCAGTGACCTCATGAAGTGCTTTTATCTGTATGTTTAATTATGGAAGAGGAAGACCCTCTCTTTCTGCATTCAAAAATAGGCAGGACTATATTGTGCTGTTAGTCACTCGCCAATTGGAGCCAATCATTGTGTTTTTCTGTGGAGAGAAAAATATTTTTATTGGCTCAGACGAGTATAGGATTGACAAGCCATTATAGCTCCTCCCATTATAGCTCCTCCCCTCTTTATGGAAGCATTTACACAGCTGGTTTTACTGGGGTGAGCGAGGTAAACCCCCCCTTTCTCAAAAATACAGTGTCCCGCTACAGGCAGAATAAAAAAATAATGTCATATTAATAACTTTATATTGCCACTGTTTGTACAAAGGCTGCATCAGAACATAGATATAAACAGATGGATCAGTCTAACAGAGTAATAAAAGTAATATAAGGTTACAAATATAATGAACATAAAATTTGACAGACAAAGAATGTAGAGTAAAAATAAAAAAGCTAAAAGAAAATATAAATAAAATAATTCCAAAGCAGTAAAACTGAAATAGACCCCCCTGCACACTTCAGTGCATAGCCAAAGAACACACCGTTTGTTTTCCACAGTTCTGTTCTGTAATGTTCTGGCCTTATAGAAGCTGAGTGCATTTAGATCCAACATGGCCGCCCCGCATTTGCACATCGTTGTTCCATTGCAGTGGCAATCTGCAGACTCTGAGGACCTGACTCAGCCACGCCCTGTTTGCCCTAAGCCCCGCCCTGTTTGTGTTCCAGGACATTCTGGTCGGCAGCGTCGGTGCCTGGCTGCCACGGGTTGTGGGTTCGAGAGTCGGCCTCGGAGGATTGCCGTTGCCCGCTGCACTCCCTACTCTTCGTGTAGCTCCGCCTCCCTCGCCAGCCGGCCGCCACAGACTCCACCCCTGCGAGGAATTGGAGGAACAGCAGAGAAAACTGTTTCCTCTCCCTGCTGATCTCACTTCCTCCACCCTAACCTCACACACACATACACACACACACACACACCTTTATAAACGCAATAAACACACCCAGCACTCTTCAGCACACGCAGAGACTACGCTGTCTACCTCCATGAATACAGGTGCATATATGTATAATATATAAATATTATTTTTTCTTTGTATATTTTCTATGTTTTATGGCTGATGGTATGTGCGTTACGCCGCCTTCATGTGCGAATGACCGGAAGAGCTCAGCTACAGAGAAGCATGCAGGCAGGCCTGGAGAAGCTGGGATACCCCTTTAGTGTGTATAACTGCCCCAGCACAGACCGCTTTAGTGTGTATATCTGCCCCAGCACAGACCACGTTAGTGTGTATAACTGCCCCAGCACAGACCCCGTTAGTGTGTATAACTGCCCCAGCACAGACCGCTTTAGTGTGTATAACTGCCCCAGCACAGACCCCGTTAGTGTGTATAACTGCCCCAGCACAGACCCGTTAGTGTGTATAACTGCCCCAGCACAGACCGCTTTAGTGTGTATAACTGCCCCAGCACAGACCCCGTTAGTGTGTATAACTGCCCCAGCACAGACCCGTTAGTGTGTATAACTGCCCCAGCACAGACCCCTTAGTGTGTATAACTGCCCCAGCACAGACCCGTTAGTGTGTATAACTGCCCCAGCACAGACCCGTTAGTGTGTATAACTGCCCCAGCACAGACCCGTTAGTGTGTATAACTGCCCCAGTGTATCTGCTCTACTGTCTGGCTGTTATCATCCTGAGGTATGCACTGACCCACAACCCCAACATTAGCACCCATGTCCCTGGACCTGTCATTAGTTTGGTCTTGGGAACATTCCAGCCCGCTGATTTTAAGATTTCTCCCTACCCACCCCCTCCCCCCCGCCCCAGCACCTCACCCCCCCCAGCACCTCGCCCCCCCCCCAGCACCTCGCCCGCTCGCAGACCAGCCTCGTTTTCTCCGAATCCTTTTATTTTTATTCTTGAAATGTTTTAGTTGGTTACAAGTGCTCTTTAGATCAAAGAGCCGCACACTGAGGGTGTGGAGCAAGCCTCCCAGAGAATCTTTCTGTGGGGATTATCAAGCTCTTCATTTATCTTGAGTTTTCTCCAAAAAATTTAATGAATGATAAAATGTCAACTAGTATCTCTCCAAAATGGGAGAAATTTCAAAAGGCCAGGAAAGTAGAAGCCAAACAGCCTAACATTTGTTTCAGCTTAAAGTAAACATCAGTGTGACTTCAGCTCTGGGGGAGAGAGCGGGAAAAGATCTGGATTCTGTCTCCTGATGCAACTGCCCCAGCTGAAATCTACCATCTGTTAAAAGAGAACTTAGGAGGAGGACAGTGAGCACCGAGCAGCGAGCCGGGCGCCTCAGCACTGATGTGTTCCTCTCCACCTCAGCACTGCAGGTTTAACTCCAGTCCTGGAGGGCCGCAGTGTCTGCAGGTTTAACTCCAGTCCTGGTGGGCCGCAGTGTCTGCAGGTTTAACTCCAGTCCTGGAGGGCCGCAGTGTCTGCAGGTTTAACTCCAGTCCTGGTGGGGGTGCAGTGTTCAAGAGGACTGGAGTTAAACTTTACTGAAAGGGATATTTCACCTTAGTATGACATAAGTCATTTTGTGGAGCCTATCCCATTATATTTGCATAACGTGAATATTAGCGATATCAGCTGTCCCTGCTGACCGTTAATGGCATCCCCGGTAGTCCCGGTTGTCAGGGTCCCCATTCACACCCATTCATTTTCGGGACCTCACCAAAATGAATCGTTTTAAAGCACACACTAACTACGGCAGATAATACATCGATAAAAGAGAACACGACGGTGAAAAGGTGTGTGTTTTTTTTTTTTTTTTTGTCACACAAAGGTGAAATATCCCTTTAAGCCACTGAAACGGCATCAACACCCAACAGGGGTCTGTAATCCCCCAGCACTGCAGTCAGGCCTGCTTTACCTTCACACAGGTGTGCTTTACCTTCACACAGGCCTGCTTTACCTTCACACAGGTGTGCTTTACCTTCACACAGGTGTGCTTTACCTTCACACAGGCCTGCTTTACCTTCACACAGGCCTGCTTTACCTTCACACAGGTGTGCTTCACCTTCACACAGGTGTGCTTTACCTTCACACAGGTGTGCTTTACCTTCACACAGGCCTGCTTTACCTTCACACAGGTGTGCTTTACCTTCACACAGGCCTGCTTTACCTTCACACAGGCCTGCTTTACCTTCACACAGGTGTGCTTTACCTTCACACAGGCCTGCTTTACCTTCACACAGGTGTGCTTTACCTTCACACAGGCCTGCTTTACCTTCACACAGGTGTGCTTTACCTTCACACAGGCCTGCTTTACCTTCACACAGGTGTGCTTTACCTTCACACAGGCCTGCTTTACCTTCACACAGGTGTGCTTTACCTTCACACAGGTGTGCTTTACCTTCACACAGGCCTGCTTTACCTTCACACAGGTGTGCTTTACCTTCACACAGGCCTGCTTTACCTTCACACAGGCCTGCTTTACCTTCACACAGGTGTGCTTCACCTTCACACAGGCCTGCTTTACCTTCACACAGGTGTGCTTCACCTTCACACAGGCCTGCTTTACCTTCACACAGGTGTGCTTTACCTTCACACAGGCCTGCTTTACCTTCACACAGGCCTGCTTTACCTTCACACAGGTGTGCTTTACCTTCACACAGGCCTGCTTTACCTTCACACAGGTGTGCTTTACCTTCACACAGGCCTGCTTTACCTTCACACAGGTGTGCTTTACCTTCACACAGGTGTGCTTTACCTTCACACAGGTGTGCTTTACCTTCACACAGGCCTGCTTTACCTTCACACAGGCGTGCTTCACCTTCACACAGGCCTGCTTTACCTTCACACAGGTGTGCTTTACCTTCACACAGGTGTGCTTTACCTTCACACAGGCCTGCTTTACCTTCACACAGGTGTGCTTTACCTTCACACAGGTGTGCTTTACCTTCACACAGGCCTGCTTTACCTTCACACAGGTGTGCTTTACCTTCACACAGGTGTGCTTTACCTTCACACAGGCCTGCTTTACCTTCACACAGGTGTGCTTTACCTTCACACAGGTGTGCTTTACCTTCACACAGGCCTGCTTTACCTTCACACAGGTGTGCTTTACCTTCACACAGGTGTGCTTTACCTTCACACAGGCCTGCTTTACCTTCACACAGGTGTGGCATGTCACTCTGACCCAGGACATTAAACAGCTGTGCAGATTCCAGTGACCCAATGAGGTGCCATGAGACTCAAAATGGGAGGAGCTATCATGAGGTCACCATTATGAACCAATGATTGTTTAGTGCTGTGGATCAAAGGACTCTAGCAGCTGTCATTTTATAGAAAGCCCCCTAAAAAATGTTTTATCTTCTTGAATCTTCAAGATCCCAAAAAAGAAGAACTAGGCTGTGTCCGAATCAAAGCCCTATATACTGCGTCCGGTCTCCTGTGTACTGTATACTAGCAGCTGTGTACTGTGTAGTACGCAACATGCAGTATGCTAATACATATCTTCCATACTATTTTCCAAACGTCCTGTGGAAGTGTCCGAAGACGTTCCACCCTTGTGTGGCCATGCCACGTGTTGTTTTTGTTGTTATTGAAGCAAATCTGCGCCTCATTTTAAAAACAATGCTGCGTGTCATATTTTTGTGACCAAAATATTCTTTGTACTTCTTGAAATATACTCAGTGAAACCCCGGAGGTAAGTATATCATCCGGGGGTTTTAAGTATACTGCATTCAGAGAAAATATTGCTTTCTTTACTTTCTTGTCCTGTCTACTCAACAAGCATACTCAATAGTATAGAAGGGTTCTGATTCGGACACAGCCCTGAACTCAGGGAAACATCAGCGCATTGAGTGGCAAATCAACAGCGAGTTCAATCGAGGGATAAATACAGACTTTTTCAGGGAAGAGATCACGAAATATTGACATAAAAAGCAGATTTTAATATGTACACGTTCAATTCTTACAAAATACTGATAAGATTAACCCCAGTCTCTGAGATTACTCTGGGTTACATACTTCTGTCATTCCACATTTATTTCTGATTAAGTTTTTAAAATGCCATTATTTTTTCTGAGCAGCTACTGTTCACTAATGTAAGCTTTTCTTCCAGATGTCAAAAAGTATTTTACCAAACAATGTGGTTGAGCCATCACAGAGTAATGTACAGCTTTTCAGACAATCATACCAAACGGACCAAGTACAGAGAATTTGTTTTGTTGTCCTTTTATATCTCCTAATCTGTCACTGCTCTTTACTGGGAGTGTTTCCTGCTCTTTACTGGGAGCGTTTCCTGCTCTTTACTTGGAGTGTTTCCTGCTCTTTACTGGGAGTGTTTCCTGCTCTTTACTGGGAGTGTTTCCTGCTCTTTTCTTGGTTGTGTTTCCTGCTCTTTACTGGGAGTGTTTCCTGCTCTTTACTGGGAGCGTTTCCTGCTCTTTACTGGGAGTGTTTCCTGCTCTTTACTGGGAGTGTTTCCTGCTCTTTACTGGGAGCGTTTCCTGCTCTTTACTGGGAGCGTTTCCTGCTCTTTACTGGGAGTGTTTCCTGCTCTTTACTGGGAGTGTTTCCTGAAGCCTATTCGGTGATTAACACCCAAATAATTATTCAGAGAAATTAGAAATATATATTGTTGGTTTTAATGAGCTCATGTAGCCTGTACATCCTCCTGTTTAAATATATGGATGTAATGGATGTGTAACTCGGACGCATGCTTCACTACTGCAATTTTATATTCAAAAAATAAAACTAGTAAACCACTAATAAACGTTTGTTTGCAATGTGTTTTTTGACAACCTTTGTCCTTTATTTTATTTTTGTGAAAGGTTTAATTTTCTGGCATTTATGTAAATTGTTGCATGTTATTAGTGTCTTCTGTGTTAAAGACTCAGGTAAGTAACAGGCTAATGAATCCCCAGGTTGAAGTAACAGCGGCTAATGAATCCCCAGGTTGAAGTAACAGAGGCTAATGAATCCCCAGGTTGAAGTAACAGAGGCTAATGAATCCCCAGGTTGAAGTAACAGAGGCTAATGAATCCCCAGGTTGAAGTAACAGAGGCTAATGAATCCCCAGGTTGAAGTAACAGAGGCTAATGAATCCCCAGGTTGAAGTAACAGAGGCTAATGAATCCCCAGGTTGAAGTAACAGAGGCTAATGAATCCCCAGGTTGAAGTAACAGAGGCTAATGAATCCCCAGGTTGAAGTAACAGAGGCTAATGAATCCCCAGGTTGAAGTAACAGAGGCTAATGAATCCCCAGGTTGAAGTAACAGCGGCTAATGAATCCCCAGGTTGAAGTAACAGAGGCTAATGAATCCCCAGGTTGAAGTAACAGAGGCTAATGAATCCCCAGGTTGAAGTAACAGAGGCTAATGAATCCCCAGGTTGAAGTAACAGAGGCTAATGAATCCCCAGGTTGAAGTAACAGAGGCTAATGAATCCCCAGGTTGAAGTAACAGAGGCTAATGAATCCCCAGGTTGAAGTAACAGAGGCTAATGAATCCCCAGGTTGAAGTAACAGAGGCTAATGAATCCCCAGGTTGAAGTAACAGCGGCTAATGAATCCCCAGGTTGAAGTAACAGAGGCTAATGAATCCCCAGGTTGAAGTAACAGAGGCTAATGAATCCCCAGGTTGAAGTAACAGAGGCTAATGAATCCCCAGGTTGAAGTAACAGAGGCTAATGAATCCCCAGGTTGAAGTAACAGCGGCTAATGAATCCCCAGGTTGAAGTAACAGAGGCTAATGAATCCCCAGGTTGAAGTAACAGCGGCTAATGAATCCCCAGGTTGAAGTAACAGAGGCTAATGAATCCCCAGGTTGAAGTAACAGAGGCTAATGAATCCCCAGGTTGAAGTAACAGAGGCTAATGAATCCCCAGGTTGAAGTAACAGAGGCTAATGAATCCCCAGGTTGAAGTAACAGAGGCTAATGAATCCCCAGGTTGAAGTAACAGAGGCTAATGAATCCCCAGGTTGAAGTAACAGCGGCTAATGAATCCCCAGGTTGAAGTAACAGAGGCTAATGAATCCCCAGGTTGAAGTAACAGAGGCTAATGAATCCCCAGGTTGAAGTAACAGAGGCTAATGAATCCCCAGGTTGAAGTAATGAGAAAATAATGTTGTTGTTCTTTCTACACAAGTTGCACAGCTGTACTTCTCTCTGCAATTTCGGCTTTCTCCTGCTTACAAATTACCTTTGAAAAAGCATTTTGTTTTGTGTGTTCTTCCCAGATAGATATTTCCTTAAATGCTGTCTGGTGGAGACGCTGTAGTGTAGTAATTACAGTGAAAAGCCAGAGCTCTGTTTGGGTATGTACACACGGATATCCATCACCATGTATTATATGGCATTCCCGGCATTCCCGACATTCCCAGGGCCACAGTCTTACTCGCACTCTCTGGCGGAATGTTGCCCAATCTCCAGAGGGATTCTGGGACGCTGTTTTTTGGCCCCACGGTTGTTTGCAGACCGCTTCTGTCTGAAGTTCCAGGTGACAGCTGCAGGTGAGGAGGAAACGCCTCAAAGGTGACTCATAAGCACATGGCAGGAACAGTCACATGGGGGGGTTTTTCTGTTTGTTTCTGTTCTTGCGTTACCGTGAGAGGTCTGGGGTGTCCGCGCTGTAGCACGGCACAATGCTAACAGGAATGCTTGCTCATTTGTGTGCTTTTGTCTGGAGCACTGAGAATTTCAACCTCCAGCGAGACATTACTTCCCCCAAAACTGTTGAATAGTGGGAAATGCAGAATGCTTCTCACAGTAAGCACAGAGATGGGGGTTATGGGGCAGTGACCACTACAATAACACAGGGTCAGTCCTGCTCTGCCAGAACTCTTATCTGCTCATGTGATTAAACATTTATATTACAGTGGATGATTATTACCATAAGGCAGTATTAAACTTATCACGTGCTAATTTCAGACAGGAGAAATTCTCTAAAACTGATATACTTTGAGTTATGTTTATATTTAAAGGGATAATATTGACAGAAATTGTGATTTATATTTTAAATTGAATGAGTATAGTGTACTGGTAGTTGTGCGGTCTATTTCCATTTATACATCTATATTTTTTGGGTGGTAATCCTGCCTATTCTAAATGTGTAAAACGAACAACACAAGTTTAAATATCTCCAGAAACAATCAGTTTTCTCACCTTGCATTCTAAGGCTAGCGCGTTAGCACTGCTACTGTGTTAGCTAGCATATTAGCCATGGGCACTGCTCTACTGTGTTAGCGTGTTAGCCATGGGCACTGCTCTACTGTGTTAGCGTGTTAGCCATGGGCACTGCTGTGCTGTGTTAGCGTGTTAGCCATGGGCACTGCTGTGCTGTGTTAGCGTGTTAGCCATGGGCACTGCTCTACTGTGTTAGCGTGTTAGCCATGGGCACTGCTCTACTGTATTAGCGTGTTAGCCATGGGCACTGCTGTGCTGTGTTAGATTATGGTGCAAACATGGGAGTTAATTTATCAGCATGTTTGGGGGGGGGTGCTCAGAGCCACTGTAGATTACACCAGCTGGCTGAATCTATTGTACTCAATTACGTTCTTTTACACACACTCACTCACACACTCACTCACTCACACACAAATAGCTACTGGACTACAACCACACCCCACTGTTCCTCCCTCATCCGGAGCAAGTCAGCGCAACTCTTTATTTCCCCAAAGTGCAGGGGGGAGGGGCCCTCTGAGGCATGCACCTCCATTGTGGCTCTGTGCGCAGGAAGGCGCGTTGCCGGCCTGCTGCCTGATGGGTCCTGACAGCAGTGGTTTCTGGGATTATGGCGTATGAAAAGCCAGGCATTCCATCTGGGCGGGGCCTTTGTGGGGGACAGGGTGCTGTTTGCTTACACCAAGACAGCTGTTCAAAGCAGCGGTCCACGGGATTCCCAAAACCAACAGGGCCATTTCCGATCACTGCAGACCCGCCCCTCTCTCCATCCATCCGGGGCACTGGACACGGTGAGTAGACTGGACACGGGGGGTGGCATAGCGGCACCATGGGTGCTTCTGTTTTTGGGGCGTGATTAGGTTTGTCAGGCAGGCCCATGGGATTGGACGGGCCCCCAGATCCATGCCGGGTGGGGGGGGGGGGCGGGAGAGAGGGGCCCCCTGGGGCCACAGGGACTCTTTGTTCTGGTGAGGTGAGTAAGTGACTCGGGGATGAGAGCAGCGCTCCTGTGGTTTTGTAGATAATATTCCCCCAGTGCTGGGGAGTTTATTTTAGTGTGTGTGGGACAGAGAGCTCAAGCTTTAGCAATGTGTGTGTGTGTGTAAACTGTGTGTTGGGAGCGGGGCCAGTCCCATCCACACCTTTAGTGTCCCCCTAATCCACCTCCCCAATGCAACTTGCCCAACTCACAAAGCTCCACATAGGCTACATCTGCTACTGTTAAGTGTAATGTTATAAATGGGTCCTATGTGATTCATTTACTTAATGACAGAAACATTGAATATTTTACTTGTGGGAAAAAACACAAACCAAAACCGGCACAAATGACAAATTCACTTTTTATGGGAAAAGTTTGAGTCATGATGTCCACGTAAAATTGAATAGAATGCAATGAGCGATTTAGGTCATTCCAGCTCACCCAGTTCTCAAAAAGCGAACACACATACACACAGTCTGACGCGCTCATGTGCCGCTCGCTCCCGTGTTGTCACGACAAGAACCAGCTGTTGCGCGAGCCTCTGTGCACCGAGCGCCGCTGTGTGCAATCCGCCCTCGCGGGTAATGACAGCCTGCAGCGCGCCACCTCCGCGAGCAGCTGCATCTGTCCCAACGCGGAGGAATGATAATGACAGCGGCCGGGCTCGTGGGGGCTGTCCGTCATCCTCTCGAAGAAAATCACGCCTGTTCAAGAAAAATACTAATAAACAGTACAATAACAGTAACAATATAACAATATAAAACATCGACTATATATTTTTAATTAGATAAGCACGATCATCAAAAAAGTATTACGACACAAAAACACTATCCACTTTTTTTATTTTTAAAAAACGTTTCAGATTGTTTGTTGCTCTTCTCAGTGTAACACGATTACAAGACTGTTAACTAGGGACGGGTGAGTCATTTAACACAGTTGAATAAATTAAGTCAGATTTTACGCTTTGCAATTTTTCTTGTGCCTTAACCTTGGGCAATTCCGCCGCCTCGTGGTAGAACGGTTCAATCGCTCCGCACATCGCGTTATCCAGGTGACACGTTCTGAGTTTTAAAAAAACAGCCTTAAATGCCCATTAAATCTTAAACACGGTAACGTACAGTACAGTCCTATCAATTTATTACTTTTGTAAAAACATGCCTTGGATTTGACGACACAATGAATTTGACATTCTTTAAACAGCATTTTGTTTCAAACAGTTCTGTAGTTCAAGGAAGTCAGTGCTTCACATAAAAAATAATCACCGGCAAAATAACTGAAGCACGATATAGATGTAGAGCATGAAATATAAATAATTACACACAAAAATAACTCTTGAAATGACTTTATTGCAGGCACAGTCCAGTTTATTCTCCGTACAGCTCCAGGTGACCTTACCTCCCTGTACAGAACAAAGTTAACAGGCACTCAATTATCAATGCTGTTAACACTAACATTACTTAACATTGATAACTCTTTTTCAGACCACTAGAGGTCCAACGGGATACAACTTAAATGTCATTTGACTGACAGCCCAACGCTCACACATTCTGCAGAAACATTGCTAACAAGTAGGCCTTTCTCTGCTGCAGTGCTGACGCCATTGGAACAGAGGTTTAGATGCCATCCGCATGACTCCTACTTACCAATAACATTCATGCCTCTTGGCAGAACTCAGCTGCTAGGTATTCTGGGAACTGAAAAGCCTTTCTGAAGTCTAGCGATGAACACAGCATCGCAGTGCACCAGGAGCGATTATAAACCAAGATGGAAACATGTCTCCAACCACAGGATGGGGACTGCCAGTCAACCTTCTTAATATGACTGGGAGCAGAGTATGACAATATGGCTAAATATGAAATATGGAAAGGTATGTAGCTAATAACTTTTCATTAGGGTCCATGTACTTCAGGGATCGGAAACTCCAGGCCTCGTGGGCCGGTGTATATGCAGGTTTTTGCTGCCACCAGTTACCTAGGCTCAATCATCTAATTAGGTATATGCACCATCAGCGATTCACTCGTAAAATTAGACTACAGTGAAACGCTACAATACGTGCATACAGGCACACGAGCTGCTGTTAATATCGCGGAATGTAGCTAACATATCTGATCACGTAAACCATTTAGCTAATTAAATAATTTGTCGCCGCAAAAACCTGCATACACACCGGCCCGCGATGCCTGGAATTTTCCGACCCCGGATGTGCTCGATACATTTAAATTCAGCACATATTATGGTGGCCCACAGCTTCTTACATTAATAACTCCATATTACATTACAGATTCTGCTTCCAAGGTAAAATAAGATTTTTAAAAATCCAAAAAAACATTGGCAGTTTGGGAGCTTCTCCATGTACTTTTCACTTGTGCAAAACATTTATGAAAATACAAATCAAACAAACAAATTTTCTGGAATCAGCACCAGAGAAGCAAACTGTGAATGTGATGTTCATGTCTAATAAAGGACATAAGAGAAGAGAGAAGAAAGACTCAGCAAAAGCTGGAGATTTAACGCAAAGCTGCGTCTAACTGCGCTCTGGCTCAGTGGGGAGTTGCAGACAAACAAAGATACACAAACAAAACCAGATACACAAACCACAGGTACATTTGTAAAGGCACCAGAAGCAGGTAGCGCAGCAACCCAGAAACCCCTGTTCACCTTGAGACGCCATTTTTATTTCACTGTCGTGACATTACTACGGCAACTGTGCACGTCTGCAGAAACCAACCTCCAACTTCACCCCATTCTAAACGCAGAACTGTGTGTGCGTGTGTGCCCATGTATGCCCATGCGCACCTCAGAAACGGCAGGGTTAAAAAGAATACGACTCTCAGAGGATATGCGGTACTGTACAGTTCTGTAATTGCAGGTTGAGGTCCGGTCCAGGTGAAGCGGGTCTATTTGAGGTCTTTGAGCTGCTGGTTGGTGTTATTGATCTTCAGGTCCATCTTGTCCACTTTCCCCAGCAGGTTATCCAGGGAGACGTCCTGATCTTCGATCTCCGACTGTAGGCCCAGACCCAGGCTCTTCAACCGGGTCAGCCCCGAACACATCTCATCTGCCAGAGATTAACAGCCTGGTTTTACCCTTCACAGTTTACAGATCCACTGTGGTCTGATGCCTGGTTTTACCCCTTACAACCCACAGGAGGCGCTGTGATCAACAGCCTGGTTACAGACTGCAGACATCATGAAACCCCAATTATGTGCATTTATTCACCCAATCAGCCGGAGTCTGTGTGAGGTTCTCTCTTCCTCTGACACACAAACGTGGGCAGAGATGTTTATTTCTGAATAAAGTTGAGCACCACCTTTCAGCCTGACTATAACCGACACACCCACCTGTAAACCATGTAGATTATACTATTTTAGATGTGTTATTGTTCCACAGTTTTAAAAAGCCACACTAAAAATAACTACATCATGTAAAGTAATATTAGCATTAGGGTACTGCAACCCCTTCTCATCGCAGGGCCTTACCCAAGTTGTCATCCAGTTTCTGGTGGGCTGATCGGAGGTGCTGGTTTTTGGGGTATCCATTTTGAAAGGAAGTATTGCCCTCTGACATGGACTCTGCTCCCCCAAATCCTACGGGACAAGTGGCAAAAAGCAGGCGCTTTACAGTAGGAAGCAGACAGTGGGGCGGGGCGGGGCCTGGCAGGAACCTTACCTGAAGTGTCCAACTTGCGCAGGTTGGGGTGGCTCTCCTGATATTTGTGCTCGTGCTCTTTGCTCCCAGCCAATGCATTCTGCAACCTGGGGGGGAAAAAAACAACCAATCAAATCATCCGGAAAGTCGCTGTAGGAGGACAGGGGGGGTAACTGTGGGGGGGGGGGGTCTCATGGGCATGTCAATGTTGGGGGGGCAGCTGTGGTTAGGGGGGGTCGCTATGGGGGGGTGAGGGGCAGTAGATGTCATACTTGTTGCTTGGCTGGTACGCAGGAGCAGGCTCTGGTCGGGGTGTAGTCTCTGGCTTGGCCTTAAAGTAATTGACGATGCCGCCCCAGACGCTCTTGATGCCGTTGATGTGACGCTGGCTGGTCTTCAGATCCTCATCCATGTGATCCACCATCCTCTCTGACCTCTTCAGCGCCTCACCCTGGCGCATGAGTTCCTGAATGCATGGGCAGGCCAATCAAAGCAAAGCAGAACCACATCAGAGCCACAGTGCTGCATCACAACCTATCAACACAAGCTAATACTATTTCTACCCATTTCTGGACAGGTTCTAACTTCAAATACTACTGAAAACAGTAACAGTAATAACAATTTACTTTGACGCAATATACTTTGCAAGAAGCAATCCCTCTGTGTGCATACTGTAGTCATAAAGAGATAGCCCAGAGTGTTATCAAAAAAGTGATGTTTAGTTCCCAATAATGGTGGCCCAATCAAAAATCGGGTTTGATTTCAAGAACGGAAAGTACTTACCTCAGCAGTCTCGGTGCCTACTTTCTCTGACTCGTATATGAGCCCGAGGGAGCGGTGGCTGCTGTCCACCGCGGATTGCGCCGTCCTCATCACCTCTTGCTGCAGACATCGCTGCCGCCTCTCCGCCTCGCTCAGCCGGCTATCTCTGGAGTCATCGTAGCCTCCTCCGCGTCCAAAGTCCTCCACCCCGTCGTCGTCATCATCAGCAAAAGGATTGTGGGTTTTGGGATACGCCGACATGGCTGCTTGGTTGCAGCTGGAGAAACTGTACACGTTTAATTTCCCAAGTGTTTTAGGAAACCAAAACACATCTAGCCAGTTACCAATTTAGCTAGTACAAATACAACTACGTTCGGTTACATAAGATACCAAACAACAACCTTCACATAGCCAGATAGCCAACGTTAACATCAACATGTTTACAGCTTAAATGGTTATTGGCTGGTTGCCTTATCGCCAGACAAACGCGATCTACACTTGTTAGATACTTCATTATAATATTTCCGCAAAATAGTAGGTTTCGTCCTCATATATCCACTAGACTCTAGAGCAGAAAGCCACTATAACACACCGCTGCTGTCTTTCACGCCAAAGACAGTAGAAACCAACAGCTCGCTAGTGTTAGCTACCTAGCTATCCGTGCACGAGCAATAAATGTCGCTAGTGTGTTTAATCGTTGTCTTTATCGTTCGTTAAACGCCGTATCTAGCTAAAGTCTAGTAGGTTAGCTACTTACATTAAAACTCGCACCTTCGTGTCCGAAAAGCCAAGGCGGGTGGTTTCCGGTTTGTCAGCCGACTTCCAGGCTCTGTTTCCGGTATCGCGTGACGTTGTTGTCATTGTGGCATTTGATTGGACGTGTTGCTCCGCAACAGCGACGGGGACATCCTCCCTTCCAGTGAAATCCAAAATTAATGACCACTGCATACAATGCGTGATGTTTGAGTGACGTTTCCAAGCGCAACTTTCAAAGTAAAACATTTTTGGCGTATGAAATATTTTACAAGTACACAATACAATTCTGGCCAACTTAAGTTCTGTAAAACAGAAAGTTGCGCCATTTTTCAGCGCATAAATCGTTCAAACACGAGAAATAACCAGTTGTTAATACATCTGCATTTTCTCAGTTTGTGTTTTTTTTTTTTCGCGTTCTAACTGGACCAGTAGGCTTTCCGTACTGTTGCTTCGCGTTCTGACTGGACCAGTAGGCTTTCCGTACTGTTGCTTCCTTGTTCGCCCAACTTCCCCCGCTAGTGCATCCATCCATCGCCCCTGGAAAGGAAAATATGTCGGTAAAAGGGGGAGGAACGAGGGGGTTTTATTTTAGCACAGTTTTATCCCTTGCTCGCTCGTTAGCAGCACACCGACCAGCTCCCATTGAAAAGGTGAGTAAATAAGTTAATTATTTATATAAGCTTTCCATACATCATACACTAAAAACAACTGTTCCGCTGTCTTCGCCATAAACCGCTGTATAATGAGACTAGTGTCCTCCCAATGCAGGGCTGCTTGGTGAGCCCGTTAGTTCGGTTGTACATCTATGTACCGTTGTTGCAGACGTTAACGGGATAATATTAACATTATGCTCATCACGACCCAGTTCATCTGAAACAGTCGTTATTGTTCCATTAGGTTCTGCGGCGAGTTAACATGAGATGTACAGTCATGTCATGCATGGTGATCACAAACTGCACTGCTGCCAGCCTTTATTCATTAGCTAGTATTGTCACATTCTGTGACTGTCAGAAAGCAATACATTTAGCTAGCGGCGACAAAAGGAGATAAACAACACCGACAGCCAGCAATCTGCATTCCAGTTTACATATATAAGCTTTCTATGACAAGGCGATTAAATCAGACAGGACGAACTGGTTCCGCGCAGATAATCGTCGAAAATGTGCAAACAAGACTGTTTGTTACCCCGAAGCACACAGGCGGTAGCGAGCACTAGCAGAGGGTTAATGTGCCATTTTGTAAACCATTCCTTCTCAGTTATTAACTAGCTGAGCCGTCTAAGTTAGCTAACGCGCGGGAAATCCAATCCAAAGTGTTATGGGCTTTTTATAAACTCATCCAGTGTGTGAGCTAACTGCTATTCCGTGAAGTCAGAAGAACCCCCTACACACATGCATCCCAGTAATACTAAGTGATAAGTTAATTTTGTGGAATTAATACCTGAATGTATTTGATCAGAAGTCATTCATTTGACTAATGCGTTTCATGCACTGCACGGTTTCTGCAGTTGCAGACACATTTTCAATACCTGAGAGAAATCGGTACAGTTTTAGGTTGAAAGACCAATGCTTTAGAAAAGACTCGTTAACGTGGGAATGTATTCAACTTTAGTCGTAGTAAAAACTCGTGTAATGTAGGCTATGGGAAGATCAGTCAGTGCACATCGCCTAACCGTTGAGGCTTTTTCAACACCGTATGAATGAAGTTTTTAGTTCGTACGGTGAATAGCAGCTGTCCTGCAATTCACGTGTTTGCCGCTTCAGGTTCAGAAGCTACAATGTATGTGTCCCGTGGATATAAGGGGCGTCTACCAGCTGGACGAGCGGCGGAGGGATGCAGTCATCGCCTTGGGTATTTTTCTGGTGGAATCGGACTTGCAGGTAATGTTGTTGAGTATTAACCGCTTAAATGAAAGTAAGTAGGCTAACTAAAATCACTTAAACTGCTCCGGTTTGAGATTACGCCCTCTTGCTGTGAGCCAATTATAAGTGTACCTTCAAGCAGATAATCTGTGGATTTAAACTGTGTGACGTTTGGGGCTTGTGAAACTCTTTGCACACCGTTGAATAGGGACTAACGGTGAGTGGGTCTCTGCAGTGCAAAGACGTCATTGTTCCGTACTTACTGGGCCTGTTGAAGGGTTTGCCACGCGTTCAGTGGATAGAGGAGAGCACGGGAAGAAAAAGCAGAGGTGAGCTGATCTCATTATGACGTCTGTGATTATTATGTCACAAACAAATTTACAAACTGGTTTCTTCTGGATTAGCACGTTCTCGTATTTTCCCACAGATTGTTTAGCATGCTTAGTTAGTGCGCTTAGTTAGTGCGCTTAGTTAGTACGCTTAGTTAGTACGCTTAGTTAGTACGCTTAGTTAGTACGCTTAGTTAGTACGCTTAGTTAGTGCGCTTAGTTAGTACGCTTAGTTAGTACGCTTAGTTAGTACGCTTAGTTAGTGCGCTTAGTTAGTACGCTTAGTTAGTACGCTTAGTTAGTGCGCTTAGTTAGTACGCTTAGTTAGTACGCTTAGTTAGTACGCTTAGTTAGTACGCTTAGTTAGTACGTATATGAATGTGATGCATGGGTATTTTTGGGTCCTCCTCTTGCAGAAGCCCTTCCCATTGCGGAGAATTTCAGCTTCTGTCTGGTGACTCTGCTGTCCGATGTGGCCCATAGAGATGCTTCCTCAGGCAGGCAGGTCAGTGTGGACCTTCGGCTCAGTCACGCTCTCTCCCGCCATGAGGAGGCTAGGCTAATGCCAGGCAAATGCTTTTCAAACAGTCTCCCTGGGTCTTTTCCATTCAATATCTCAGCACATTTGGTTCCTGTTTTGTGTTGAGTTGGCGCTGACGTGAACTTGAACTTCCTGTCTGCTTTCCTGTCAGATTTTTGAAGCCATTGTGGACGTCATGCAGGCTTTCCTGGAGATGTGCCAGACACCAGAGAACCATGATAGAGGTAAAAAACTTAAACCTTAAACTCACATATTGTGCATTCATTTCACAAAAACATGTTGTTTTCCATTGAGGAGAATGCCATCATGTAATATGTAGCCTGCCAGGTGTGATGTACCTGTAAAAGAGCGGTACTATAGCATGAAAGGTGATGGTGGGCTTTGTTCCAGAGTACCTGTGCAGGTACACTGTGCCTTGCCTGTTGGGCGTGACGCGAGCCTTCGGCCGGTTCAGTCACACGGACGAGTCGCTGCTGTCCAAGCTCTTTCTCCGCGGGACTCAGCAGGCCCCACGTGTGACAGACGAGCTTGAGGGCGTCCGCCGCCGATCCTTCAACGACTTTCGCTCCATCATGCCGAGCTCGCTGCTCACCGCCTGCCAGGGGGACGGGCTGCGCCGAAAAACTAGCAGCACGTCCAACCTGTCCCAGGTGAGCCCGCAGTCCCTCGCCTCGCCACTAGGGGGGCTCTTCTCCTCTCGCTTCTCCTGCAGTGAGTGATTGGGCTGGTTTCTCCTGCAGTGAGTGATTGGGCTGGTTTCTCCTGCAGTGAGTGATTGGGCTGGTTTCTCCTGCAGTGAGTGATTGGGCTGGTTTCTCCTGCAGTGAGTGATTGGGCACAATAGGCTGGTTTCCACTGTGTTGAGTGACGGTTTGTTTTCCAGGTCAGTCCAGATCGCGGATGGCTGTCTCCCAGCTGCCCTGCAGGACCGTCTGCTCCGTATTTTGAAGGTAAAACAGAAAAGTGTGTAAAACCTGATTCAGCTCAAATTAATTCTAAAACTCTGGAAAAGTCCCTTTTTAGCATTTTCACTGACTGATATCTCTGTCTCTCTCTCTCCCCCCTCTCTCTCTCCCCCCCCTCTCCCTCTCTCTCTCTCCCCCTCCCCCTCTCTCTCTCTCTCTCCCCCTCCCTCTCTCTCTCTCTCTCTCCAGGCTCTTATCTCCCTGACGGTAGTGCAGTAGACCCTGATTATTATTTCTCCACCATCAGTTCCAGTTTCTCCATCTCTCCTCTGTTCATTGGCAGCAGCAGTGAGGAGTTTGACGTCCCGCTGGAGGTTCTGCGGCTTCTCCTACACATGGTACAGGATCCCCACGCCCTAAACACGCTCTACAGGATCCCCACGCCCTAAACACGCTCTACAGGATCCACACGCCCTAAACACGCTCTACAGGATCCCCAAGCTCTAAACACGCTCTACAGGATCCCCACGCCCTAAACACGCACTACAGGATCCCCACGCCCTAAACACGCTCTACAGGATCCCCACGCCCTAAACACGCTCTACAGGATCCCCAAGCTCTAAACACGCTCTACAGGATCCCCACGCCCTAAACACGCTCTACAGGATCCCCACGCCCTAAACACGCTCTACAGGATCCCCACGCCCTAAACACGCTCTACAGGATCCCCACGCCCTAAACACGCTCTACAGGATCCCCACGCCCTAAACACGCTCTACAGGATCCCCACGCCCTAAACACGCTCTACAGGATCCACACGCCCTAAACACGCTCTACAGGATCCCCACGCCCTAAACACGCTCTACAGGATCCCCACGCCCTAAACACGCTCTACAGGATCCCCACGCCCTAAACACGCTCTACAGGATCCCCACGCCCTAAACACGCTCTTCAGGATGCCCACACGCCCTAAACACGCTCTACAGGATCCCCACGCCCTAAACACGCTCTACAGGATCCCCACGCCCTAAACACGCTCTACAGGATCCCCACGCCCTAAACACGCTCTACAGGATCCACACGCCCTAAACATGCTCTACAGGATCCCCACGCCCTAAACACGCTCTACAGGATCCCCACGCCCTAAACACGCACTACAGGATCCCCACGCCCTAAACACGCTCTACAAGATCCCCACGCCCTAAACACACTCTACAGGATCCCCACGCTCTACAGGATCCCCACGCCCTAAACACGCTCTACAGCAGTGGTGTCAAACTCATTTTCACCCGGGGCAGCCATTATATTATGGTTGCCTCAAGGGCCGGTTTGTAACTGTAAGACTATATATATATATATATTTGGGATTTCGCGGGCGATTGTAATGATTTGTTTGGGGGGGGGGGGGGGGTGGTGCAATCAAATTTTTTCCGGACCTCGATTGTAATTGTTGACGGGGGGGTTTATTTAACGTATGTACCGCGGGTGTGCGTCCGCGTCTGCGTTTGTCTTATATCGTAAAAGTTAATCCCCGTTAACTATTAAGTTATCGCGGGCCACATACAATGACGTGGCGGGCCGGATTCCACGTTAGATAATTAAGTTCTCGCGGGCCACATAAAATGACGTGGCGGGCCGGGAGTTTGACACCTATGCTCTACAGGATCCCCACGCCCTAAACACGCTCTACAGGCACACGCAGGCTCCTAAACACGCTCTACACACACGCTCCTAAACACGCTCTACACGCATGCTCCTAAACACGCTCTACAGGATCACCACGCCCTAAACACGCTCTACATGCACGCTCCTAAACACGCTCTACACACACACACACACACACACACACACACACACACGTATGCTCCTAAACACGCTCTACAGGCACACGCACGCTCCTAAACACGCTCTACACACACACACACACACACGTATGCTCCTAAACACGCTCTACAGGCACACGTATGCTCCTAAACACACTCTACATGCACGCTCCTAAACACGCTCTACACACACACACACACACACACTCTACATGCACGCTCCTAAACACACTTCTAAACACGCTCTACACGCATGCTCTTAAACACACTTCTAAACACGCTCTACACGCATGCTCCTAAACACGCTCTACAGGCACACACATGCTCTGAAACACGCTTCTAAACGCGGCACTCTACACGCATGCTCCTAAACATGCTCTACACGCACACACATGCTCCTAAACACGCTTCCCTCGCCGCCCTAAACACAATTCCCAAGCTGAGCGCACACGCTTCAATATAATCTCATCGTTATTGTTCTTGCTATCAGTATGAACTTTATTTGTATCAATATACTTTGTTTGTTCAGCAGTTCAAAGTACTCTTGCTTTAAATATGAAACAGGAAGTAGTAAAAGAGTGATGATATGGTACAAGAAAGGAAAGCAGGAAATGAGAAGAGGGAAGTTTAAAAATGGAATGTATATAGTGCCATAGAAAGGCCGTAGAGGCCTGTACACTCCAGCGGTTCTTATGCCCCCCCTGACGGCCCGATCTCCTGCAGGTGAAGCGCTTTGTGTCCGACGCCTTTCTGAAAACCCTGGATACCTCTTTATTAGAGTACACAGAGGTGAGTGTTTGTGTCCTTCTCTTTAGAGCCAGTCTGTGGCAGAGCAGAATGTGTTCACACCCCGGATGTGCTCTTTTACAGGTCAATCCTGCTCTTACTCTGTACTACAAGTCCTTCAGTGACCCGCTGTATGTGGCCATGTTTAAAATGCTCAGGGACACCTTGTATTACACTAAAGGTCAGTTATGCTCATTGAACAGAGACAGTTCATAAATTTAAAATGTCTCCTGAGTTGTGGTGGAGTTGAGCTGGGCCCTGCTTTCCTCCGGCAGACCTGCAGACTGCGTTTGTGAAGGAGGTGCACGACTTCGTCCTGGAGCAGTTCAGCAGCAGCCAATCAGAGCTGCAGAAGATCCTGCATGACGTGGAGCGACTGCACAGTGAGCTGAGTCCGCTGAAGCTCCGTTGCCAGGCCAACGCCGCCTGCGTCGACCTCATGGTTTGGGCCGTCAAGGACGAGCAAGGTAGGGCGCCACGATGACCACCCACGCCCGGAGAGAGGGGCTGGTTCAGTGGTGTCACATGGGGTCTCAACCAGCCAATCACATCCATGGCCTTAGCTCGACCACTGATCTGTCTGGCATGTGGATGCACTGATTGGGTGGCTCCATGCAGGACCCCTGTCTTTAAGGTTTGTACAAATAGAGGGGCAGGCTGATATCGCACAGTGACCCCCCCCTCCCCTGTTTACCCCCCCCAGGAGCAGAGAATCTCTGCACTAAGCTGTCTGAGAAGCTACAGTCCAAAACCTCCAGCAAAGTCATCATCGCACACATGCCCCTGCTGCTCTGCTGCCTGCAGGTAACTACAGTATACCAGCAAACACACATTAACCACGCTATACACACTGAGTTATATATACACACATGTCCCTGCTGCCTGCAGGTAACTACAGTATACCAGCAAACACACATTAACCACGCTGTACACACTGAGTTATATATACACACATGCCCCTGCTGCCTGCAGGTAACTACAGTATACCAGCAAACACACATTAACCACGCTATACACACTGAGTTATATATACACACATGTCCCTGCTGCCTGCAGGTAACTACAGTATACCAGCAAACACACATTAACCACGCTATACACACTGAGTTATATATACACACATGTCCCTGCTGCCTGCAGGTAACTACAGTATACCAGCAAACAAGCATTAACCACGCTATACACACTGAGTTATATATACACACATGTCCCTGCTGCCTGCAGGTAACTACAGTATACCAGCAAACACACATTAACCACGCTATACACACTGAGTTATATATACACACATGTCCCTGCTGCCTGCAGGTAACTACAGTATACCAGCAAACAAACATTAAGCACGCTATACACACTGAGTTATATATACACACATGTCCCTGCTGCCTGCAGGTAACTACAGTATACCAGCAAACAAGCATTAACCACGCTATACACACTGAGTTATATATACACACATGTCCCTGCTGCCTGCAGGTAACTACAGTATACCAGCAAACACACATTAACCAAGCTATACACACTGAGTTATATATACACACATGCCCCTGCTGCCTGCAGGTAACTACAGTATACCAGCAAACACACATTAACCACGCTATACACACTGAGTTATATATACACACATGTCCCTGCTGCCTGCAGGTATCTACAGTATACCAGCAAACACACATTAACCACGCTATACACACTGAGTTATATATACACACATGTCCCTGCTGCCTGCAGGTAACTACAGTATACCAGCAAACACACATTAACCAAGCTATACACACTGAGTTATATATACACACATGCCCCTGCTGCCTGCAGGTAACTACAGTATACCAGCAAACACACATTAACCACGCTATACACACTGAGTTATATATACACACATGTCCCTGCTGCCTGCAGGTAACTACAGCTACTTTAACTACAGGGTCACAATAGTAATAATAATAATGATGCAGATTATATGCTCAGGGACATGCTTATATTAATGATGAGGATGATGATGATGATGATGTCGTTCTCAGGGTCTGGGCCGGCTGTGTGAGCGCTTTCCTGTGGTGGCGCATTCCGTCACCACGTCTCTGCGGGACTTCCTCGTGGTGCCCTCACCTGTGCTGGTGAAGCTCTACAAATACCATAGCCAGTATAGCACAGGTGAGTGTGCCCCGCCCTTACCTGTACCACAGCCAGTATAGCACAGGTGAGTCTGCCCCGCCCTTACCTGTACCACAGCCAGTATAGCACAGGTGAGTATTCGCTTGCTTACCTGCACCATTTTAGGTGAGTTCAACATTCACAGAAATCGTAGACTCGTAGAAAATAGGACTCTCTAGCCTCAGGTAACTTCTGTAATTGAAGCGCCTTGTGGCTGAATTGAAGCAAGGGTTAGGGTTAATCATACTGTACACTGGGTGGGAAATTACCCACCCTGAGTGTACCTGAGTGTACCTGCCTGGAACCAAAGTCAAGTGGAAAAGCTGCAGGGCAATTTAGCTTTAGGCGGGGGCTGTGCTTTGAGCGGGGCTGTGCTTTGAGCCGGGCTGTGCTTTAGGCGGGGGCTGTGCTTTGAGCTGGGCTGTGTTTGGGTGTAGCTGTGTTTGGGTGGAGCTGTATTTGGGTGTCGCTGTGCTTTGGGTGTAGCTGTGTTTGGGTGGAGCTGTGTTTGGGTGGAGCTGTGTTTGGGTGTCGCTGTGCTTTGGGTGTAGCTGTGTTTGGGTGGAGCTGTGCTTTGGGTGGAGCTGTATTTGAGTGGGGCTGTGTTTGAGTGAGGCTGTGTTTGAGTGGGGCGGTGTTGTCCCAGCATTATTCTAGTATATCAGCGGGTAATGTGTGAATACATCTGTGGTCACTGGAGCTACCAAGTCCCAGTGCAGTAAGTGCCCCTCCCTCTGTCTGTAGGGGCGGGAGATATAAAAATCAGTGTGACCAATGAGCACTCCCAGTCCACCCTCAGTGTGCTGGCCAATAAGAAGGGCCAGCCCTCCATGTACGAGCAGCTAAGAGACATCTCCATTGACAACATCTGCAGGTGAGTGCCCCAGATCATCCAATGTGTTCTAGACCCTCCCACTCTCTGCTCCAATCAGAAACCACACGTATACCCCCTCCCACACTCTGCTCCAATCAGAAAGCACAATTATACCCCCTCTCACACTCTGCTCCAATCAGAAACCACACGTATACCCCCTCTCATACCATACCTGTGGGGTTCCTCAAGGGTCAATCTTAGGTCCCATCCTCTTCCTACTATACATGCTACCATTAGGTGAAATCCTGGCCAAGCACAAAATATCCTTCCATTGTTTCGCAGATGATGTTTGTTTTTAAATCCCTCTCATACTTCTCTAATCATATGCCAAACTTATAGCCCCTCTCACTCTCTGCCCCAATCAAAATTCACACTTAGAGCCTTGTGGCTTTTCTGTTTCTGTTCTTGTGCGTGTGAGAGTGTGAGCGTGACCACCCAGGTGAAAAAAGATTATACGTAAAAATACTTTTTCAATGTATAATTTTAGTAGTTTTTGTACTAATTATGTACTTTGTGCTAAATTGGGAGCACTTCAAGTATACTACCGTAAAACTTCTAATAAAGGCAGAGTCTCTAATAATAGCCTGTCTCTAATAAAAGCCGGGAAGCGTGACATAATCAAACGAATAAACGCCGGTCTCCAATAAACGCCGGGTCAAAATTGTTTATCTAGTTGCCATAACAATCAAAATCGCGCAACTTTTAAAAATGTGAGCTGCGTTTTATTTAGCAAACATGCGAACATGTTCACTGTGAGTTGTTCTATACCTGAAATTCATGTTCACTGCACCCTGTCTTCTCACAGGAAAATAAGTTATTCTATTATATCTTTTGGCAATCTTTGGGGAACGTTCAGTGTGTTGCCAATTTGAACGCAACTCTGATTGTTTATCTGGTTTCCATCGCTACACAGTTTAATGTGAAGGCTTTCTGGAGAAATGTATAGTTGTCGTATCCAGCTAGCTCAACCAACATGGCACCAAAAAGAAAGATCGAAATTCGTTTTAAACGTAAAGTATTAGAATATGCGGAATTCAGGCGAAGAAACAGCCAGGCACTTCGGGGTCGATCCTAAGAGAGTCGCCTACGAGAGTGGGGAAAAACAGAAGGAGCAGCTAGAGACTAGAAGATAGCCTAGTTTTTTTGTTTGTTTTTGACAGGCTATTCGCATGCTGTAGGCTAGGCCTATTTATTTGACTCTTGGACTCTATCCATGCGTTAATCATTAATTTTGCGTCGGCATACATTTTGTATGATCTATTTGAAATTATATGGTGCTGCTAATAGCCTACATTCAATTATTTTTGATACAGTATGCCATAGTTTTGTGTGATTATTGCAATGATTTGCTGAAATTGAGTCCACAGTTTTGGTAGTTTTCTATTATATCATGGTAAATCTCAATGCCCTATATGATATAAACGCCTGTCTCTAATAATGGCCTGTCTCTATTAAAGGCCGGGTGCACTACGTTGTTCAAACAAATAAACGCCAGGGCTATTATAAGAAGTTTTACGGTAAGTGCGCTAAAGTTGTTCAAAAGTAGAACTTAAGTCATACTTAAGTGTACTTCAAGTGCAGTGTCTATGTTAAAATGGGACTATTTTTAGTGTACTTAAGTATATTTAAGTGCACTAACAAAAAGTATGATTTGTTGGTATCTTAAATACACTTGTAATAACCTCTGTATGCTTTTACTATTACACTAAAGTATAGTACTTTTTTACCTGGGCATGCCTCTCTCCCCCAGGTGTCTGAAATCAGGCCTGACGATGGATCCTGTGATAGTCGAAGCGTTCCTGGCGAGCCTCTCCAACCGACTCTACATCTCCCAGGAGAACGACAAGTAAACACCTGAGATTTGGGTTCCACATTTACCTCTTTACCAGGGTCTTACCTGGGCTAGACCACAGCCCCACCATGATCAGCTTTACCAGGGTCTTACCTGGGCTAGACCACAGCCCCACCATCATCAGCTTTACCAGGGTCTTACCTGGGCTAGACCACAGCCCCACCATGATCAGCTTTACCAGGGTCTTACCTGGGCTAGACCACAGCCCCACCATGATCAGCTTTACCAGGGTCTTACCTGGGCTAGACCACAGCCCCACCATGATCAGCTTTACCAGGGTCTTACCTGGGCTAGACCACAGCCCCACCATGATCAGCTTTACCAGGGTCTTACCTGGGCTAGACCACAGCCCCACCATGATCAGCTTTACCAGGGTCTTACCTGGGCTAGACCACAGCCCCACCATGATCAGCTTTACCAGGGTCTTACCTGGGCTAGACCACAGCCCCACCATGATCAGCCTTACCAGGGTCTTACCTGGGCTAGACCACAGCCCCACCATGATCAGCCTTACCAGGGTCTTACCTGGGCTAGACCACAGCCCCACCATGATCAGCCTTACCAGGGTCTTACCTGGGCTAGACCACAGCCCCACCATGATCAGCTTTACCAGGGTCTTACCTGGGCTAGACCACAGCCCCACCATGATCAGCCTTACCAGGGTCTTACCTGGGCTAGACCACAGCCCCACCATGATCAGCCTTACCAGGGTCTTACCTGGGCTAGACCACAGCCCCACCATGATCAGCTTTACCAGGGTCTTTTTTTCACGTTTACAAAATGTTGTTGATGATGATGGTGGTAGTCGTAGTGATGATAGAATAGAATAACTTTATTTTCCTGCTAGGGAACTTCAGTTGTAGCCCCAGCAACAACAAAAAGACAGACAGTGCGGCAGAGCCACAGCACACACATATCAAACAAAGACATTCAATCTAATCATTGCATTAATCAAACTAATTAAGTGAATTAAAGTGCAATACAGCCATGATTAAAAATAGCCCCTGCTGTTCCGAGATGTCCAGTGTCACCAAGCAGTCCAACACACAAACTCCGCCTCCACGACTCTCCTCCATACACACAGCGCCGCAGTCTCTACACCGCCGAAATGGAGCACCGAACTGCGTCAATCTTCCCAGTCGTCTGCTCACTCCTCTCCCGCATGATGTTCTCCTTCCCTGGTTGCCTTTTGAAGATTGCCTGCACTCCCATATCAGTCCCCGAAATCCTCAACTCCGGTGAAGAGCGATGGTAAACCTTTTTGCTGCAGTCTGCAGATCCAACGGTCGTTCCCGAGCATATGTTTGCGAATGCGTCTCCATGGTGACGACCGCAAACAAAATGATATCGACGAGAGAATTTGTCAATATGATCAAAGCGAGCAACAGGAGCGCCCTGAAAAAATATCCAGCCCACTTCCCCGTCCCACCACAGACACACAGCGCATGAAAAAACAAAAGACAAAAGCCTGACACAACAAAATATTGAAATTAACAAACACGAACAAAAGAGACAGCTGGACTACTTGTCGCCATTACAGCGCCACGTGACGTCATATGATGATGATGATGGTGGTAGTCATAGTGATGATGATGATGATGTGGTGGTAGTCATGGTGATGGTGATGATGATTATGATGGTGGTAGTCATGGCGATGATGACGATGATGCGTTTCTCAGGGACGCCCACCTGATCCCGGACCACACTATCCGCGCGCTGGGGCACATCGCCGTGGCGCTGAGGGACACTCCGCGGGTGATGGAGCCCATTCTGCAGATCCTGCAGCAGAAGTTCTGCCAGCCGACATCTCCGCTGGATGTGCTGATCATCGACCAGCTGGGCTGCATGGTCATCACTGGCAACGTAGGTCCCGCCATTTCAGCAACTCCCCCTGCCCTGCCCGCCCACCCTGTCCGCCCCACCCCCCGCCCTGCCCACCCCACCCCCCGCCCTGCCCGCCCACCCTGTCCGCCTTGTCGCTCTTTTAAGGCCAGTGCAGCATGGTATTTAGGGAGCTGGGAAATGAGGTGATTAAAACATCTCCAGTAATGGAGCTGCTGTATCATTTGTAGAACCCCTGAAACTCCTGCATGGTTCTGCTGTTTTTGAGTAAACTTCACAGGGAACCTCGTTATAACTCGTACAGTGTGGTTGGTGCCCATAGTTTTGGACACGTGGTTGACTTAAGTTTTTCTACACCCCCCAGCAATACATTTACCAGGAAGTGTGGAACCTGTTCCAGCAGATCAGTGTAAAAGCCAGTTCTGTAGTTTACTCCACCAAGGACTACAGGGACCATGGATACAGGTGAGCCCAGGTCTTCCTGAGCTGCTTTTTATTTTTTTAATTATTATTTTTTTGCCTGTTTTCTGTCCCACACTGTTCCTGTGGTAACCGTGTGTGTGTGTGTGTGTGTGTGTGCGTTTGCGTGTGTGTACAGGCACTGCTCCCTTGCTGTGATCAATGCGCTGGCCAATATCGCAGCCAACCTGCAGGGGGAGCAGCTGGTGGACGAGCTGCTGGTGAATCTGCTGGAGCTGTTTGTGCAGCTGGGCTTGGAGGGCAAGAGAGCGAGCGAGAGAGCGAGCGACAAGGGCCCCGCCCTAAAGGCCAGTCTGAGTTTTCTCCCAACACTGCAGTGCTCGAAACTGCCCAGCGCATCTAGTACAGTACAGAACTGAGTACATAACTGCTTTAGTACAGAACTGAGTACAGAACTGTGCTTTAGTACAGAACTGAGTACAGAACTGCTGTAGTACTGAACTGAGTACAGAACTGTGCTTTAGTACAGAACTGAGTACAGAACTGTGCTGTAGTACTGAACTGAGTACAGAACTGTGCTGTAGTACTGAACTTAGTACAGAACTGTGTTTTAGTACAGAACTGTGCTGTAGTACTGAACTTAGTACAGAACTGAGTACAGAACTGCGCTCTTGTGAAGAACTGCGCTTTAGTACCGAACTGAGTACAGAACACATTTCTTTGGTGAAGCTGAAACAACATATTTGGAAAAGACGGTGGCCACAGATATTGCTACGGACTCACCACATGACTGGCTCTTGCCTTCCTTTTGTCTTATATGTTTTTAAGTACAGGAGGGGCTGTGGTTAGTAACAGAATTTACCGGTGATTTGAATGTTTATTGAAGCCGTTTTGTCATTTTCATAAAATGCATAAATTTGGGTTGGGGTTAGTTTCAGCATCAGTTGAAGGTGAATCTGGAGACGTGTGGTAAATAAGAGACACAGCAGTGGTGGGGGCACTTGTTTGAAGTTGTTTTGCTTTTTGTTGCAGGCGTCGAGCAGCGCGGGTAATCTGGGAGTCCTCATTCCCGTCATCGCTGTGGTAGGGGGCCTTTTCCTACCTTTTGTGCTTCCCAACTCGCTGCCTGTTATAATCAGCCCTCTGTGCTGTGTGCAGTCGTGTACCTGGCAGATCCTGTGGTTTTGAGTGTCATCAGCGTGTGGTGGGTGGGGGTGGGGTGGGGTGGGGGGACAAACTGCGCCATGCCGCGTGCATGTAGACGTAGTTCTGCATGTTCTCTGCCGTGTGTTTGCTCGCTGTGGGGTCTGGCAGGCGACACGGCTCAGGGTGAACCCTGGGAACTAATGAGCCGTTGCACAAAGGAAAGAGAGATTCTGTGATGTCACACAGCTTCTGTGATGTCACACAGACATCTTGAGCACAGGAATGGTTGTACTTAAAGGGATAGTTCGCATTTTTTAGACCCAGGTCCACTAAGCTACTCACCACAAATTATATGATAAATTGGGGAACATATGGGGCTCAAGCCCTCCTGTCTCGAGTGCGCGTAGCTCAATCTGTTAGCTGTTAGCTTTGTTAGCCAAATAGCATTGATTTAATGGGGGCTTACGGACCCCCCCTGACAGCTACTTAACACAGACACTATTAATAAACCAAACTTAAATAAACACTTCATCATATGTTTATTTGCTTGCATAAATGCAGACCTTGTAGCCAAAAAACAGTATTATTAGTTCGTTTTGGACCACTTGCCTTATCAATGGAAAATATATGTTGCATAGTTACTCTTGCTGAAAGCATTTACGGCAGTGCTACTTCTCAGGGTTGCCTGGCAACAGCCTTGGCATCACTAGTAGATGTAAGCAAAGCTGTATATGACTTTACTGGTGTTTTAAATAACTGCAGGTAGGCTATAATGATACGCAATCGTAACTGTCCGGGGTGCAAGAACTAAGCTGGTTAGCTACCCTATAGTTTCCATTTCCATACGTTTCCATCAAAAACCCCAGACCAGTTATGCTTATGGTTAGGCTAGTACATAGGCGGAGGGTGTGTAAGGCTGTTTGAAAAACAATAAATGCAATATTCACTGGACAAAGTTTTGAACTTTTTTCAGTCAAAATCATTCTATTTACTTACAGGCTGTAGGCCTAGAGAGCTGTATTGTAATGATATCTGAAGCGCATTTTCAGAACTCAAATGTCCGTCTAGTGCGCAAGTTTTCCATTGAATGACAATTCGCGCATTAGGCTTAATGTAGGTTTTATCAGCAAAGTTTTCAATAGATAGCCATTGTCCCGTAAGAGAAGATTGTCCCCCCGGAAAATTAGGCTACAGGAACTATTGGGAAATATACCTTGATCCAGGGTAATTGCGAATAGTCTATACATGTAACCTTACACGTACCATCGCACAGCGCCTAGATGTTGATGGAGTGGGCTGAAAGGAATTTAATGAGGCATTCCCCTTCGCTGAGGGACAGGTATGTGGTCTTTGACCTATGGACCCTTTTATTATTATGCATTTTTTTGATGTATCCTACACAATAATAATATTTCACATTGTAATCTTGATATTTTAGTCATGCTTGTGCGCGCCCCTGTGTGTAACAGACAGGAGGGTGTACGCGCGTTGTGCACACGCCTATTCAGACTCCACCTGGACTAATACTTATCTAGGACCTCATGGTATGTGTTCTTGTTGAACTGTGTATCCAAGTTTATAATATTTAGAATAGAATTGTAGTAGAGCTGATTTACCCAGTTCACTGTGAACTGCATTCAGTGTTCATTACTAGGGATAGCTGCTACTGTATGGGAAGAATGTGCTTTCTTATCTGTTCTGTAGTTACTTCGATGACCTTTCTGTATGCACTTACTGTATGTCGCTTTGGATAAAAGCGTCTGCTAAATGACTGTAATGTAATGTAATGCCTATGTAGCCGCACTTATATGCGCTGTTAAAATAACATGTAAACAACTGCGACATGACTTTAGACCAGGTTTGTGGTGGTCCTGGCCACTCCTCATCTTAAGACCAACACACCCAGTTCACTTGCAGTGGGCGCAAGAATACATGGTATTTAAACGACGTGAGCGCTAGGCTTTATAATGAGCCCTGCGCCGGGTGTAAGATGGCAAAGACACTTGCGTTTGGGTTAGCGCCGCTTATCGCCGGGTGTAAGATAGGGCCCTGAGTCGGCTAATGTTACGCTACTGTTTTTTTTCAAGTCCCAGCAAATAACAACGGACAACTGTAGCTAGCGAAAACTCTACATTCACTCAATGAATTTCAAAACACATTTCAAAATCAGCTTCTAACAAAAAACTTAATGTAAATTCATATACAAAACGAGTCCTGTTAACTTATTTTATTTCGCATATTTGCGGTTGTTAGTCAAATAACGTTAAACCTCTCACTGTGGAGTAAAATAAATAATCTCAGTTCGAGAAAGAGGGCCGTGTCTGTTTACATTGTAAATCTAACTAAAACTAAGTAGCTAACAGAATTACACACAAAACACACTGGTGCACCACCAAGCCCGTTTGCCTCGTCTCACTCTCAGCTGATAATAGCTACAGCATCAGCGAGTCGCGCTCACTTTCTGCCCTCGAAATATCGTCCATATATTCGTGTTCAAACTGTAACCCTGAACACCACTTGAAAAATGAAAGTAATCTATCACTGCTACAAGACTTATTCAAATATAGTCCACAAAAATTGGATCACTAGCTAGCTAGTCTGTGTCAACGTTGTTTATAAAGATGATGCTATCCATGTACTGTTCCCAAGCAACTGCTGGCATGATCAGCTGTCGTGCAACGGCTGCAACCGGGAGTTGTAAACTAGATGAAGTACAATCATGTTGATAAGGCATGTGGTACAAAACGAACTAATAATACTGTTTTTTGCCTATATTGACACGTTGTGATTACAAGGTCTACATTTATGCCAGTAAATGAACATATGATGAAGTGTTTATTTAAGTTTGGTTTATTAATAGTGTCTGTGTTAAGTAGCTGTCAGGGGTGTCTGTAAGCCCCCATTAAATCTAACAGAGATTGAGCTGCGCGTACTCCAGACAGGAGGGCTTGATAAGTTCCCCAATTTAGCATATAATTAATGGTGAGTAGCTCAGCAGACCTGGGTCTAAAGAATGCAAACTATCCCCTTAACGCTGAAGAGACCACAGAAACAACATTTTAAGGATGAAAATGAGGTCATGGGGCAGGGTTTAATTTAGTTAGACAGGGACAGAGTGGTCAGCAGTGTCAGGTTTCTTTGCTCAGAGAAAGTCATCTGTGCACATTGTTTAAATAAAAAATGAATTCTGGATAAAAAAATATTATCATTGTATGTAAATTAGACACTATGTAAATTAATCAATTTGTATTTTTTGTAAATGTTATCAAATCAGTTATGTATTTAGTTAGGGTTTAACTGTGACAAATATTTACTCAGCTTGCAAAACACGATGTTGACTCTTCAGGCAGTTCATATGACTGTTCTGTGGCTGTGCTTTGAATCGGAACAGTTTGTGACACTGACTACTAACTGAACTTCACATCTTTATGAATTTGACGTCATAATATTACTGAAAAGATGAGCACATTTGATTTTAACCACAATCTTTTTATTTCACATTTGTGATCTTGGGTACCATACATATATTTTGACCGTATACAGGATTCCAAACACAACTCTACAGTATCAAATTACTTTGTCCTTCATATATATATATTGGTACATGACTTTATATTGCAAATAAAACAGACTTTTACGCAAACGCTGAGACGTTGATGTCGTTAGCCCAGGCTGCCAAACGGATATGCTCTTTTTCAGCAGTTTCTGCCCAAACATTTGAGTAACACTATGAGAATGTTTCTGGTCACTTTGTGACCCTAACATTTGAGTAACACTGTAAGACTTTCTGGTCACTTTGTGGCCTGAACGTTTGAGTAACGTTGTGCGAACATTTGTTGGCCCTGCTCTGTACTTGTGTATCCTCAGTAATTCTTGAAGTCGAACATTAACAGACGGCAAACAGTACTGACCCCAGTCTGGCCTGGAGGATGGGGGGGAGGGGGGCGGATTATAGGGTTGGATTTACTGTGTGTCTGTGCGTGCGTACGTGTGCGTGCGTGTGTCTGTGCGTGCGTGCGTGCGTGCGTGTGCGTGCGTGTGTGTGTTTGTGGCGCTCTAGCGGTTAGATTTGGGAGGGGTCCGCCACTCGTCCCATGAAGATGAGGCAGTTGGTGCGGTGCTCGTAGATGAGGAAGAGGAAGGGCCGGTCCACGACGAAGCGGGTCTGGGTGGACAGCGGCATGAAGCCGATCTGGGTGAGCGCCGCTGCCTCCGTCCCCTCCTCGTTCACCGTGATCGTGCCCTGGTGCTTAAACTGCCAAACGACACGAGCAGGGAGCCGGTCAGTCAAGCGGTCCTCACAATGTGCCAGAACGACACGAGCAGGGAGCCGGTCAGCCAAGCGGTCCTCACAATGTGCCTGAACGACACGAGCAGGGAGCCGGTCAGTCAAGCGGTCCTCACAATGTGCCAGAACGACACGAGCAGGGAGCCGGTCAGTCAAGCGGTCCTCACAATGTGCCTGAACGACACGAGCAGGGAGCCGGTCAGCCAAGCGGTCCTCACAATGTGCCAGAACGACACGAGCAGGGAGCCGGTCAGTCAAGCGGTCCTCACAATGTGCCAGAACGACACGAGCAGGGAGCCGGTCAGCCAAGCGGTCCTCACAATGTGCCAGAACGACACGAGCAGGGAGCCGGTCAGCCAAGCGGTCCTCACAATGTGCCAGAACGACACGAGCAGGGAGCCGGTCAGTCAAGCGGTCCTCACAATGTGCCAGAACGACACGAGCAGGGAGCCGGTCAGCCAAGCGGTCCTCACAATGTGCCAGAACGACACGAGCAGGGAGCCGGTCAGCCAAGCGGTCCTCACAATGTGCCAGAACGACACGAGCAGGGAGCCGGTCAGCCAAGCGGTCCTCACAATGTGCCTGAACGACACGAGCAGGGAGCCGGTCAGCCAAGCGGTCCTCACAATGTGCCAGAACGACACGAGCAGGGAGCCGGTCAGTCAAGCGGTCCTCACAATGTGCCAGAACGACACGAGCAGGGAGCCGGTCAGCCAAGCGGTCCTCACAATGTGCCAGAACGACACGAGCAGGGAGCCGGTCAGCCAAGCGGTCCTCACAATGTGCCAGAACGACACGAGCAGGGAGCCGGTCAGTCAAGCGGTCCTCACAATGTGCCAGAACGACACGAGCAGGGAGCCGGTCAGCCAAGCGGTCCTCACAATGTGCCAGAACGACACGAGCAGGGAGCCGGTCAGCCAAGCGGTCCTCACAATGTGCCAGAACGACACGAGCAGGGAGCCGGTCAGCCAAGCGGTCCTCACAATGCAGCATCACAACGGCCAACTCACATCTCAACAGTCCAACACGCCATCACAACAGCCAACTCACATCTCAACAGTCCAACACGCCATCACAACAGCCAACTCACATCTCAACAGTCCAACACGCCATTACAACAGCCTCGCCAACACGCCATTACAACGGCCCACTCACATCTTAACAGTCCAACACGCCATCCCAACGGCCCACTCACATCTCAACAGTCCAACACGCCATTACAACGGCCCACTCACGTCTCAGCAGTCCAACACGCCATTACAACGGCTAACTCACATCTCAACAGTCCAACACGCCATTACAATGGCCCACTCACGTCTCAGCAGTTAGTGTTTGACTGGAGCTGCCGAGCATGTCCGGCACATGGCTTTTTATATCCAATCATCTTCCTTGCCCTGTCTTCACTCTCAAACCTATTTTTAACTGAGTTTTTCTTTTAATTACAGAAAATGATACATTTTCAATTCCAGTTGGATAACAATAAATGATAATTCTAAGTAAACTTACCCAGTTTATAGAGACTTTCTCTGTGCTCAGTCTGGAGAAGTCTCCGGTTTCTTTGAACAGGTCTGTTAGTCCCAGCTCTTTCAGGTTGGCGATGAGGTCATACTTTTTCTCCAGTTTAAATTTGGGAAATACAACCACTCGTGTTCTGGAAGAAAAAGTCACTTTAGTCAGTGAGTTTGTTTGTTTTTCTGCTAATCCAAGCATGTTGTTCCCCTATAGCCTGAGCACTACCGTATTCACCAGTTCCCCTATGGCCTGAGCACTACCGTATTCACCAGTTCCCCTATGGCCTGAGCACTACCGTATTCACCAGTTCCCCTATGGCCTGAGCACTACCGTATTCACCAGTTCCCCTATGGCCTGAGCACTACCGTATTCACCAGTTCCCCTATGGCCTGAGCACTACCGTATTCACCAGACCACCTGTGTGAAAAAGCTGCATCTAAACAGTGCTTTAAAAAAAAACGGATTGATTGAAGAGCTGCTGGACTGTTTGGCAGCAGAGTGGCTCATGTTCCCACAGGATGCAGGAACGTTGTGTGTTTGGAGATGTGCTGTAACCAGCTCAGGGCCGGGCCGGACCGTTTACTTAATTTATTTATTTTTGGTAATTGTTGCAAGTTTAGCAGGAAGAGAGTGGGCACTAATCCGATTACCGCTGCTTGGCGCCCGTTACCGTGGGAACGCACCTGTTGGTCATGTTGTTGAGCCACTTTTTGACAATGGTGGCGGAGATGGCCTGCTCCAGGGCGCGCATGCCGGAGAGCTTGCGCGGCACGGCGACCAGCATGCTGACGTTTCCCACGTAGGGCAGCTGCAGGACGTCGCACTGCAGCTCGTGGTCAGCCCCGGCCATGAAGCTGCCTTTGTTCTGCATCATGGGAACGCGGACGCTGTGCTTCTCCGTCACACGGAAGCTCTGGAAGTACGTTGTGTCTTTGGGAAACTTCAGCTCCCAGGTTCCTGTTTAGGAGATGTCTTATCAGGTCATTTTTCTTCTCTCAACTCAAGAATTTGGTTTCTAAGACGTCTAAGATTTAACATGCGATCCATTCATGCTGGACATGTAATGAAGCCGTTCAGGTTAAGTGCCTTTAGCTCAAAGGAACAACAACGGTGTCCAGCAGGGAATATGAGTTCCAAACCCCGCTCCTTAACCATTACACTACATGCTATCCATGCATTCTTACCTCTGAAGTACAAGTATACAGGAGGACTGTTGTACCTGTAAATTACTGGTAAACTAGAGCACTGCTATACCTGTAAAGTACAGGTAAACTAGAGCACTGCTATACCTGTAAAGTACAGGTAAACTAGAGCACTGCTATACCTGTAAAGTACAGGTAAACTAGAGCACTGCTATACCTGTAAAGTACAGGTAAACTAGAGCACTGCTATACCTATAAAGTACAGGGAGACTGGAGGACTACTTTACCTTTAAAGTACAGGTAGTTGAGGAGCATCAGCGCCATGTTTGGGTCCACGCTCTTCAGAGGCTCCTTGATCAGGCCCTTGGTCAATTTCTCGATCCTCTGGTTGGCCTTCGCCAGGAAGGCCGGGTCCTGGAAGTCCACGGACTGTGGCTCAGCGAAGTAGTGGCTCTTCACCTCGCTTCGGAAGCCCTCGGACACGGGCACGTCCCGCTTGATGTAGAGGTCACTGGCGGAGCGCAGGGTGTAGCCGAAGTTCCGTCGGTAGAGCCTGTGGGACAGCTTGCGGAAGAGCTTGTGCACGGTCTGGTCCTCGTAGTGCGCGCTGGCGTTGACGAAGTCGGAGAACCCCAACGCCTGGAAGAGCTGGCGGTGAGTCTCGGGCCCGGTCGCTAGGTCCATCATCCCCATGGCGATGGAGATGCCGGCGGGGGCCAGCAGGATGTTGTCGGTCTGGTTGACGTCGTTGCGCAGGCTGCGGTATAGGCTGAAGCCGAAGTTGGCGTTGACGATGTTGAGGCGCTGGATTCGCGTTTGTCCGTGGAAGAGCCTGAGCAGCCGCGCCCGGCGCACCTTGGGGTCCGAAGGCTCGGCGAAAATGTCCACGTCCGGCGCCGGGGTGGCGATCTCGTCGATCTCGTCGCCCTCGCTGTAGTCGTCTTCAGACAGGTACTTGTCGAAGTCGATGTAGTCTTCGTCCTCGAAGTCCCCGGCCGGCAGGTCGCTGGTGACGGTGTTCTCCTTGTGGAAGTCGAGCGGGATGGCCTCCATGTCCACCTCGCCCCCCTGGGACCGACTCCGCGGGTCCACCGGCTTCGCCCCGCCCTGGTCCTGTGAGCTGAAGTGCTCCCCCAGATCCTTAACCCCCCCATGAGTGGGGCTCAGGAGGAGGCAGGAAACTGCCACAACCGTGTGGAACCACATCCTGGGGAGGGTATGAAAATGCATGTATGTATTCCATATGCATTTCATGTGCATTTAATATGTACTTCGTATGTAATACAGGTTCATGCCTCTTCCACCTGCAAACTGACCCACGGACGCCATTTTGAAAGCAGTCCCGTACTCTCCCTCCCCTCTCGCCCTTCTCTCTGTTTTTGGTGCTGACTGTGTGTCTCTTTGAGAGAACAGCTGCAGCCTGACTCCACTGCTATTAGTTTTACAGCCACACACCTATAATCAGGATGGTTGTGCTGTCTATCTGCTGCCTGACTCGTTTTAAACAAGCTTGTGTGGAATAGGCACTTTTACAATAAAGGATTTTTTTAAATTTTCATTAAAAGGATCGTCTTTGGTCAATTTTTGTTATGTTACAGACCTTGCTTAAAAGAGCACACTTTTTTGATACACAGATAAAAACATTGAGGTATTGCTTATATAGTTCTTGTTCTCATATTTAACATATTGGATTATTGGATGAAGAAAGAAAGTTACAAAAGGTATTTATAGTTTATATCGCATTCTCTCCCCTCAGTAATAAACTATAATGAGAGGGTTTTAACTCTAAGAGGATGACGGTTTCATCAGTACACATCCTTCCAGAATGTTCTCTCACACTCTCGTGTTAAATTCTTAAATTCGGTTATTTTTTATATTTAGTGACATTTTATACCCCCTCCCCCAAATTTTAAAATATTAGATGTTTCAAATAAAATAAGTTTTAATAATCTCTCCCTGCCAGGTTTTGCTTTTAAGACGGGGAAGAAAAACTAATTTCAACCCCTAAGAGCAGTTATACACTTAACCTCTGTAAATGACCCCACATTCAGTCATTAACCTGTTTGTGTCAGAATCCTGTCCCAGTTACAGGTATATTTCAGTCTGATTACTGTCCTTAGCACGTACCTGTTTGTGTTCTTGGTGATTCTTCCTTGTACTGAGTCCTTGTGCACATTACAGGTAAAAGAACTGCAAAGTAACACCAGTGAACTTTGATGTCTGTCTGTTTCCCCAAAGCAAACATGGTCCAGTTCAAACAACATGCAGAAATGCCCTGTCAGTCTAAATCATTTTAACTCTTCCACTGTCTGTCTGCTGCCTCTTACAAATATGGCACCCCCCCTCCCAACACACATGCACGCACGCACGCACGCACGCACGCACACACACAGACACACACACACGCACGCACGCACACACACACACACACACACACACACACAGACACACACACACACACACACACACACACTTATGTGTTCTTATTTCATAGTTGAGCAGCTATGCCAGCAGGGTTTTATTTCAGTAATTGAATGACTTCCTGTGATCTATAAGTATATAAATAAGTTAATTGAATCTGTTAATTTTCTGAAAAGACTGTACTGAAGATATGAGACCAACTCTGTATATTCATATATGACTGTGTGTGTGTGTGTGTGTGTGTGTGTGTGTGTGTGTGTGTGTGTGTGTGTGTGTGTGTGTGTGTGTGTGTGTGTGTGTGTGTGCGTGCGCGCGCGCGCGTGCGCGCGCTGTGTGGTGTGTGTGTGTTGTGTGCTGTCTGTGTGCGTGTGTGTGCGTGTGTGTGAGTGTGTGTGTGTGTGTGTGTGTGTGTGTGTGCGTGTGTGTGCGTGCGTGTGTGTGCGTGTGTGTGTGTGTGTCCCACAGCTGACCCGCAGACTGCACTCCATTAAGGAGCCCAAGCCGAGGCTGCAGAAGTTGTTTCGGGATTTCTGGCTCTACTCTGTGGTGATGGGCTTTGCTGTGGAGGGTTCTGGTAAGGCTGGGACCACAGGGCTATGGAACGTTCCGGGACTATGGAAAGTTCTGTCTCTGATTCTGTACTGCTGGTAAAACTGATCAGAGACGCACAGCAGCCGTCATTACATGCACGTTGTCTGCACCTGACCAGCACATTACTTTTACCTCACACTTACAACCTGTACCTTACTTTTACCTCACACTTACACACCTTCGTTTTATCTCACACTTACAACCTGTACCTTACTTTTACCCAGTGTTGGGGAAGCTAT
>CM040404.1:1951547-1976547 GCA_022702515.1 Ilyophis sp. 1 JC-2022 | reverse complement strand
ACACTGATAGCCGCTTAGGGTTGTGAATGTTTCACTGGTACGGGTGTGTGTTTCAAAGCAGATTAATTAAACGTCCGTTTGGTGATGAATGACAGCTCGGTGATGATCCTCTGTTCCTACACTGTAGCTCCAGTTTAAAAAAACTAAAATGAAAAATACCTGTGATTTGTACTGCCCTGTGATGTTGTTGCCTACTTCCTGTGTACAAGGAAGGTTTTGAAAAATGAGTCTCTCCTGTGGAATTGTGAAACAGTGCTGTGCATTGCCCTCCTGTGGTGACTGTGTGAAACTGCGTGTGTCTGCAGGAGTACAGTGCTGTGCATTGCCCTCCTGTGGTGACTGTGTGTAACTGCATGTGTCTGCAGGAGTACAGTGCTGTGCATTGCCCTCCTGTGGTGACTGTGTGTAACTGCGTGTGTCTGCAGGAGTACCTGAACAAGCACCAGAACTGGGTCTCAGGCCTCTCTCAGCACACAGGCCTGGCCATGGCTACTGAGAGCATCCTGCACTTCGCTGGGTATAACCGCCAGAGCACCACACTGGGGGTGAGTGGAGCTGGGGTTACACACATGCACACACACACGCATGCACACACACACACACACACACGCTCATACACACACACACGCTCATACACGCACATACAAACACACACACACACAGTAAATGAATCCTGCGTTGAAGCTGCTGACTGGTGTAATTACAGTTATTTGTTTGTTAAATGGAGCCTGACATGATGCATGATGGGAAGGGGGGCATGTGCTCGGAAGTCACTTTCAGACGCCCAGGGTGGACGGGTGGGCTGCTCCCCCTGCCAGGTTTCCATGGTGACGGGTTGCACACACTGATGAGCTTCATGGTTTATTCCACCCCGCAGTCACTCAATCCTGGGATTTTATCACATAAATACATGGATGATAATTTATTACGATTTTACCTTAATTATATTGCAGATTGGATTTAACACAACCTTGATATCTGCAGATTATGTGTGTTTTTCCCCACATTAAATCAGGATCCATTTTGTGGCGGCGTGTGTGTGTGTGTGTGTGTGTGTGTGTGTGTGTGTGATAAAAAGAACTAGTTTATCCCCAAAATAGTCCTACTGCTCATTCACTTATCAGACTCGCCACATTTCAACATTAAAAAAACATCCCAACATATTCCACACCCCATGGGACTCCATCCTGGACCCCAGGTCCTGCCAGTATTACCCAGGGAGGCATCTTCCTGATTCAACAGGAAATACCGTCTTCAGAGAAGAAATGACTCCTCCAGAGGCAAAGCTATTGGATTTGACACAAGCGCTCACTCACGCACTCACGCACTCACGCACGCACTCACGCACTCACTCACGCACTCACGCACGCACTCACTCACGCACTCACGCACGCACTCACGCACGCACTCACGCACGCACTCACTCACGCACACACACACACACACACACACACACAGTGCGTAGTACTACTAAGACTGTAGTGATGCTGTCCTGGTGTCAGTGTTGTTGCTAAAATTGACTTAAACCTGAATTGGAACAATGCTAACAATTAGCATCTTACCATAGGATTTAATTGCCCCCCGGCTAACATTTGTTTATATAACTGCCTAAATCCACTCAAATAAGATTTAACAACAGCTTTACAAGTGTCGTTGTTGGAAATGAAAATGCACATATTTTTAGTGCAGAAGGACGATACGATAAGAAGAAACATCCAGGAAAGAGAGGACGTCTTTTCAGCTCGGAAAGCCTGCCTATCAAAAGATTTGGCTGCTGTTAGAACTATTGATTCAGATATGCAAGTTAAAGAGTTTCTACAGCTATGTAAATAAAGGCAGAAACAGAACCGGTTAGCCAGTTACTGACTCAGACAAACCAGATTTTCTAAGCCAGTTGCAGGCTGGAATGAAACACTCTCATACTCACACTAATAGTCTTCAGAATCGCACAGATAAATTACGAGTAATTGTTCTACTAATCACAGTGATCAATCACTGTCGGCGATCAGTCCCAGTGCGCTCACTCTAGCGCTGAAGTCATGTGCTTGTCGCTAACTCTAGCAGTAAAATGGTGGGCCTGTTGTTGTTTTTTCAGACTGAGGAAATGTGAGACCTGAGATCTGGTTATTTCCACGATTTCTTCCCATTGGGGAGTTTTTACCTTGTTTGCTGGTTGGGGGTTCAGGCCTGCTTTTTGCCCAATTCTCCTTCTGTTTCTCTGTACAGCGTCTTTGTGACAGTTCTCTGTAAAAAGCGCGATACAAAATACGTAAATAGAAATGGAAAATTATTATTTCTGTTTATTTCCCTGGATGCTTTTCACTAATTCTGATTTGAAGTGAAATTGAAATGCAATAACGCCTCAGAGATCACACTGGTGCAAACTGACTACGCAAAACCTCCATCATATTTAAACCTATTCACTGTAATATGGTGGAAGGTGAAGGAATGGCCAGGGGAGGGGCTGCTTCTGCCACTGTTGTTTTTGCCATGTCCACGTGTCGCCCGTGTGTTGCCCGTGTGTCATGCGTGTGTCATGCGTGTGTCATGCGTGTGTCATGCGTGCATGTGTATACATGACTGTGTTTGACCGCTGCTTCATCTGCTTGTTTTATATTCCATCTCCCTGCTCCTCCCATTGTTGAGTGGCTGATGCCTGTGCTCCTGTTGCCCTGCCTTGCCCTGTCTGCCCCGCCCTGCCCCGTCCTGTCTGCCCCGCCCTGCCCCGCCCCTCCACAAGGCCTTCTTCCCACAGGTTTGTCTGAAGCAGCTTCTGGTCTCTGCTCCCTGTGACCTCGCTAAGCTCCGCCCCTCTCTCAGTGATACACCCACTCCCAGCCAGGGGGGATGAGAAATGGGCGGAGCCAGTCTGTCAATCAGATGCCTGTCAGAAATCATGTGTGATCGTAAATGCTCATGATGAAACTCTTACAGGTATTAGTGAGGTTTGGATAAAACAGTCAGATTTAGTTCAGCTGAATGTTCAGATTTCACAGGAAGGCAGGAAGCATTAAT
Organism: Ilyophis sp. 1 JC-2022; assembly: GCA_022702515.1. Classification (NCBI taxonomy): domain Eukaryota; kingdom Metazoa; phylum Chordata; class Actinopteri; order Anguilliformes; family Synaphobranchidae; genus Ilyophis; species Ilyophis sp. 1 JC-2022. Next base: position 1,973,532 of record CM040404.1, on the reverse strand, counting down.
GTGTGCTTTCAGTGTAGTGTTTAATAACAGTGTATTTAAAGAATGTGACTGAACTGGGGTCAGTTAAAGTGTGATATTCAGTGACAGAATGTTCCATACTGTCTAGGTAGATGTGAGCAGTATTTTTGCTTGCAAGGGAGTGACAACCCCAACATCAATGTATCTAATATAATTAATAAATTACTAATATAATTCATATAATTTTCCTGTGTCACGGTGACAGTACTAGTGTCAGCATTCAGAGGTGACTGTGGGCAGAACTCTCCCCAAGAATCACGATTTGGTATCTTCTGTCTTGCCCTCAGAATAATTGGTATGATCTGCTTCTTGATGATTGTCATAGAGTACTCAAGTGACTACGTCACGCTGGTTTCGGAAGTAAATTCCCCATTCATTTAGAGCATAGACTTGAACTAAAGCTTACTTTTAAACCATTTCTACTGATTATATCTTACCGTCAATTTCCCGAATTGTTCAATATAACGCCCGTCGCCCATTCGCAAACTATGTAGTTTTTGTGGACCAGCTTCGAGTATATTTTACGTTTCAGTATTTTCTTGTGATTATATCAGCGCTGGAACTGTTTAAAAACTTGATGTCCCATAATTCCCTCCGAACGTGCAGCCTTGTCTCCAGACGTTCTCATATAACGTTAGCCAGCAGTAGCACACAGCTCCGTTTTTAAACACTTTTTTCTAACGTTAGCTAGCTAGCTTGAAAGACTAAAAGATAGAATTGCTTTATGTGGTTAACAGTAGCACAGTTTCTGACCTTGTCGGGCGGGCTTCTCTACTTAGCAAGCTAACATTAGCTCATCTTCAGCTGCAGTACTCCCATCTGCCACAGTCAGACAGACGAGATGATGATATTTTTTTGGTCGAGAACCACGTTGCAGTACTGGATATGTAGTCCGTTAAAGTGGACTACAAGTCGAACTACATTCATTAATGCATTACTTTAAAAAATAAAAATTGGAACATGCGATATATGGAATATATTCTTGTACCACACAGGCTAATCCAGGAATGTTTCGGCTCATTCTATAAATCAGATTTCAAGAAATAGTCTATAGTCTCCGAAGCCCATTCTATCTTCCATAGGGAATTTACTTCCGAAACCAGACTCCGCTCACGACGGGCGAACTCACTTGAGTACTCTATTTGGATATAACCCCTCCTACTCTTAATGTTTAAGTGAATGGAGGTGTCTTCTGAGAGCTGTGGGTTGAGGACAGATCTATTGTTTTCTGTGTATTTCTGAAGTCCAATCACAATATGATCAGAAACTTGGCGGATCTGTAAATTTTTTTTGTTCACACCGAAGTATTGTACGATGGGCTTAATTTACTAAGACCTTTAGCACGTGCAACACCTATTAGCACACGCTAAACCAATAATATGACTAATGATTGTTAATGGTTTTTTTGTTTTGCACCAATCATTGGTTGTGTTATTAGTTTTGCTTGGGCTAAAAGGTTTTGCACCCGCTAAAGGTCTTAGTAAGCCAGGCCCTACAGTGGGAGCAATAATTATTTGATCCCTTACTGATTTTGGAGGTTTGCCCACTTACAAAGAATGGAACTGTGTAGAATTTCATAGGTACATTTTAACATTGAGAGACAGAATATCACAAAATAATCCACAATAACAACATCATATAAATTTTATAAATTTATTATCGTATTTTCGCATGAAATAAGTATTTGATCCATAGAACAATAGGACTTAATACTTGGTGGAGAAACCTTTGTTGGCAAGCACAGAGGTCAGACGTTTGTTGTAGTTTTTCACCAGGTTTGCACAGATCTTGGGAGGGATTTTGGTCCACTCCTCTTTGCAGATCCTCTCCAAATCCTTAAGGTTCCGAGGCTGTCGCTTGGCAACTCGAAGCTTCAGCTCCCTCCACAGATTTTCGATGGGATTTAGGTCTGGAGACTGGCTAGGCCACTCCAGGACCTTAATATGCTTCTTTTTGAGCCACTGCTTTGTTGCCTTGGCTGTATGTTTTGGGTCATTGTCATGTTGGAAGACCCATCCACGACCCATTTTCAGTGTTCTCACTGAGGGAAGGAGGTTGTCGCCCAAAATTTCCCGGTACATGGCCCCATTCATCCTCCCCTCGATACGGTGAAGTCGTCCTGTCCCCTTAGCTGAGAAACACCCCCAAAGCATAAGGTTTCCACCTCCATGCTTCACAGTGGGGATGGTGTTCTTTGGGTTGTACTCAGCATTTCTCTTCCTCCAAACACGGCGAGTCGAGTTGATGCCAAATAGCTCTATTTTGGTCTCATCTGACCACATCACCTTCTCCCAAGCCTCCTCTGGATCATCCAGGTGTTCTTTGGCAAACTTTAGACGGGCCTGTACATGTGCCTTCTTCAGCAGAGGAACCTTGCGCGCGCAGCAGGATTTTAATCCTTCACGGTGTAGTGTGTTACTGATGGTTCTCTTCGTGACTGTGGTCCCAACTGCCTTCAGGTCATTAACAAGCTCCTCCTGTGTAGTACTGGGCTGATCCCTGACCTTTCTCATGATCATTGATATCCCACGAGGCGAGATCTTGCGTGGAGCCCCAGACCGAGGGAGATTGGCGGTGACTTTGTGTTTCTTCCATTTTCTAATAATTGCTCCAACAGTTGTTAACTTCTCACGAAGCTGCTTGCTTATTTTCTTGTAGCCCATCCCAGCCTTGTGCAGGTCTACAATTTTGTCCCTGATGTCCTTAGACAGCTCCTTTGTCTTGCCCATGGTGGAAACGTTGGAATCTGATTTATTGTGTGGACAGGTGTCTTTTATACAGCTACATAATGATGTAACGAGTTGACACAGGTGTTTTGGGTAATGAGTTGAGATTAGGAGTGCTTCTTAATGGAAAACGAACTGGTCTGTGGGAGCCAGAATTATTGCTGATTGGTAGGGGATCAAATACTTATTTCATGCGAAAATACGATAATAAATGTATAAAATTTATATGATGTTGTTATTGTGGATTATTTTGTGATATTCTGTCTCTCAATGTTAAAATGTACCTATGATTAAAATTCTACACAGTTCCATTCTTTGTAAGTGGGCAAACCTCCAAAATCAGTAAGGGATCAAATAATTATTGCTCCCACTGTATATGTTATCCAGAATATTAATGATTCTTAAGGTCATGGCACTCTGTATTAAAGGGTGATTTTTGGCTGGACTTGTTCTAACATCAGTTAGTTAGCCCATCGCACCTGTGTACGTCCAGTGAGCGGGGCTAGGGTAGTTGCCGGGGTGGGTTCTCCGTTGCTAACATGGGCGTGTCCGGCTTTTCTGTAGACCACTCAGCTGACGGAAAGACCAGCCTGCGTTAAGAAGGACTACTCCAACTTCATGGCCTCGTTAAACCTGCGGAACCGCTACACGGGAGAGGTAAACACACTGAGCTCTGCTTTACCGCTTTTTAAAAAAAACATTGTCTACCAAAGGCTTTTTATAATAATACACGCATTAATAAACAGTATAGTCCTACAGGTCATTCACACTACATATTTGAGGCATTCATATTGTATACAGACAGAATTTTTTTAGATTTTCTGGTACTTACACATACACAAACACACACACACACACACACACACACACACACACACACACACACACACACACACACACACAAACACACACAAAGACCCTTTACTATTCTTTTCTGTTTGTCTGGGTTTGATTCAGTTCTAAGTGAATCAGCAGAAGTGCGGTGATTTGGTTGTGTGAGAATGTGTGTTCTAAGGTAAGATGATGCGTCTGTCCGTGTGTCTGTGTGTCTCTCTGTCCGTGTGTCTCTCTGCCCGTGTGTCTCTCTGCCCGTGTGTCCGTGTGTCTCTCTGTCCGTGTGTCCGTGTGTCTCTCTGTCCGTGTGTCTGTGTGTCTCTCTGTCCGTGTGTCTGTGTGTCTCTCTGTCCGTGTGTCTCTCTGTCCGTGTGTCTGTGTGTCTCTCTGTCCGTGTGGCAGGTGGCGGGGATGATCCGGTTTGCAGAGGTGATCCGCAGCACGTCAGATCTGAACAAGCTGATGATGCAGCAGATGGACGAGGCTCTGGAGGCGGGGCTTCCTGAGCCCTTTGCTCAGGCCATGTTTAAGCTGACTGCCCTGCTCATCAGCACCACAGGTAACTGCCACGCCCACCTGAGTCAGCATGTCCTGCCCCGCCCACAATCACACCCAGCTGAATATGGCCCCCTAACATGGCCCTGACTACACTCACCTGAGGCTGGCATGTCAGTAATATCACTGTAATCTAACGCTGGGAGAAAGGCCTTTTCTGGAGTGAGTTGGAAAGAATAATGAGTCAGATGTGGGCGTGTCCTCTCTCTGCCCCGCCCCCAGACTGTGACCCACAGCTCTTGCACCAGCTGTGCTGGGCCCCGCTGAAGCTGTTCACCGAGCACGGAATGGAGGCGGCCATAGCCTGCTGGGAGTGGTTCCTGGCGGCCCGCAACGGCATGGAAGTCCCGGTACTACCGCTAACTCAGATCCAATCAGAATACACCACACTCCGACCCGCGTCCAATCAAAATACACCACTGACCCCACACTCAGACCCCCATCCAATCATAATACACCGCTAACCCAATACTCAGACCCATATCCAATCAGAATGCACCACACTCAGACAAAAATCCAATAGAGACAGAGCGCAAATAGGCCCCGCCCACCCCAGGGGGGAAAACACATCCCGCTCTCGCCCTCTATTGACTTGACGTGCTGGTGCCTTCTTGTCATTTCGATCTGTTAGCTAACAGCATAAAAATGCCTAAAAGTTGTTGTTTGGTGGGATGCACTACAAACAAGGTACAAAAAAAAAACAGAATTGCGGTTTTCCGAAGATTCCGAACCGCAAAACGGAGCCCATAAGATGAGAAAAGTGGATCCGAGCAATAAGACGTGAGGCGTCGGGGGAAGAAAGGGGAAAATGTGGGACCCTGAAACTCAGGATTGGTCAGTGCGTGTGGGGGAGGGACAGGATTGGTCAGTGCGTGTGGGGGAGGGACAGGATTGGTCAGTGCGTGTGGGGGAGGGACTGGTCAGTGGTCACGGTGTGGTTTGTGTGGTAGTTCATGCGGGAGATGGCGGGGGCGTGGCAGATGACGGTGGAGCTGAAGATGGGGCTGTTTTCGGAGGCGAAGGTGGAGGCCGACCCCCTGGCAGCGTCTGAGGAGAGTCAGCCCATGCCCTGCCCCCCCGAGGTCACCCCGCACTTCATCTGGATCGAGGTGTGTTATCGCCTGGGCCAGACCAAATATGTGAAATGCATGTGCTTGTGTGCGTTTGTGTGCATGTGTTTGTGTGCATGCTTGTGTGGGTGTACGCATGCATGCGTGCTTGCATGTGCTTGCGTGTGCTTGCGTGTGCTTGCGTGTGTGTGTGTGTGCCTGTGCTTGTGTGTGTGTTGTGTGTGTGTGTGCGTGTGTGTGTGTGTGTTGTGTGTTGTGTGTGTGTGTGCGTGTGTGTGTGCCTGTGCTTGCGTGTGTGTGCGTTCGTGCGTGTGCGTGTGTGTACCTGCTGACTCATACGCTGGTCTCCAGTTCTTAGTGCAGCGGTTTGAGATCGCTAAGTACTGCAGCGCAGACCAAGTGGAGATTTTCGCTGCCCTCCTGCAGAGGTCACTGTCTCTCAGCGTGGGCAGCCCCAAGAGCAGCCTCAACCGCCATGTTGCTGCCATCGGATCTCGCTTCAGGTACAGCACACCTGTCTTCAAACCACCCAACCTGGTACAGAAAACACATGTCATATGGCCCACCTGGCTTCAGGTACAGCACACCTCCTCTAAATGATATTTACAGTTAGGGTTTTAGCATTATTCAAAGCACCGGGTCTGTTTATACACCTGGATAATTCAGGTTAAGGACCCGACTCATCTGGGCATTGAACCTGTACCCTCTGAGGTACAGTCCAGATCCATAAAGCTGCTGATTTACTTTCAATTGAGAAATTGAGAACTCCTTGTGAGAAGCACAGAGGTCAGCAATGTTATGATTTTGGGACTGTGCTGCCCTTGAAGAGAGGTCACTCTAGAGGCTGACTCTGGGCCTGACTCTGCTCCACGCTGACGTTTTGACCATAACCCCCCCCAGGTTACTGACTCTGGGCCTGGCTCTGCTCCATGCTGACGTTGTCACCAACTCCACCATCCGCAACGTCCTGAGGGAGAAGATCTACTCCAGTGCCTTTGACTACTTCAGGTACATATTTACCCTTACCGCCATCTTCAGGTGCATATTTACCCTTACCGCCATCTTCAGGTGCATATTTACCCTTACCGCCATCTTCAGGTACATATTTACCCTTATCGCCATCTTCAGGTGCATATTTACCCTTACCGCCATCTTCAGGTACATATTTACCCTTACCGCCATCTTCAGGTACATATTTACCCTTACCGCCATCTTCAGGTGCATATTTACCCTTACCGCCATCTTCAGGTGCATATTTACCCTTACTGCCATCTTCAGGTACATATTTACCCTTACCGCCATCTTCAGGTGCATATTTACCCTTACCGCCATCTTCAGGTGCTTATTTACCTTTACCGCCATCTTCAGGTGCATATTTACCCTTACCGCCATCTTCAGGTACATATTTACCCTTATCGCCATCTTCAGGTGCATATTTACCCTTACCGCCATCTTCAGGTGCATATTTACCCTTACCGCCATCTTCAGGTGCATATTTACCCTTACCGCCATCTTCAGGTACATATTTACCCTTACCGCCGTCTTCAGGTACATATTTACCCTTACCGCCGTCTTCAGGTACATATTTACCCTTACCGCCATCTTCAGGTGCATATTTACCCTTACCGCCATCTTCAGGTACATATTTACCCTTACCGCCATCTTCAGGTGCATATTTACCCTTACCGCCATCTTCAGGTGCATATTTACCCTTACCGCTATCTTCAGGTGCATATTTACCCTTACCGCCATCTTCAGGTGCATATTTACCCTTACCGCCATCTTCAGGTGCATATTTACCCTTACCGCCATCTTCAGGTGCATATTTACCCTTACCGCCATCTTCAGGTGCATATTTACCCTTACCGCCATCTTCAGGTACATATTTACCCTTACCGCTATCTTCAGGTGCATATTTACCCTTACCGCCATCTTCAGGTGCATATTTACCCTTATCGCCATCTTCAGGTGCATATTTACCCTTACCGCCATCTTCAGGTACATATTTACCCTTACCGCCATCTTCAGGTACATATTTACCCTTACCGCCATCTTCAGGTGCATATTTACCCTTACCGCCATCTTCAGGTGCATATTTACCTTTACCGCCATCTTCAGGTGCATAGTTACCCTTACCGCCATGCCATCTTCAGGTGCATATTTACCCTTACCGCCATGCCATCTTCAGGTGCATATTTACCCTTACCGCCATCTTCAGGTACATATTTACCCTTACCGCCATCTTCAGGTGCATATTTACCCTTACCGCCATCTTCAGGTGCATATTTACGCTTGCCGCCATCTTCAGGTGCATATTTACCCTTACCACCATCTTCAGGTACATATTTACCCTTACCGCCATCTTCAGGTACATATTTACCCTTACCGCCATCTTCAGGTGCATATTTACCCTTACCGCCATCTTCAGGTGCATATTTACCCTTACCGCCATCTTCAGGTGCATATTTACCCTTACCGCCATCTTCAGGTGCATATTTACCCTTACCGCCATCTTCAGGTACATATTTACCCTTACCGCCATCTTCAGGTACATATTTACCCTTACCGCCATCTTCAGGTGCATATTTACCCTTACCGCCATCTTCAGGTGCGTATTTACCCTTACCGCCATCTTCAGGTGCATATTTACCCTTACCGCCATCTTCAGGTGCTTATTTACCTTTACCGCCATCTTCAGGTACATATTTACCCTTACCGCCATCTTCAGGTGCTTATTTACCTTTACCGCCATCTTCAGGTACATATTTACCCTTACCGCCATCTTCAGGTACATATTTACCCTTACCGCCATCTTCAGGTGCATATTTACCCTTACCGCCATCTTCAGGTACATATTTACCCTTACCGCCATCTTCAGGTGCATATTTACCCTTACCGCCATCTTCAGGTACATATTTACCCTTACCGCTGTTTTTATTATTCACATATTACCGCTATCCGACTCCAGGTCTAATGTTTCAGCTGTTAGCACTGCCTGTAATGTGTTCAGAACGGTATTGAGCTCACATGTCTTCAGTACCAGATTGAGAATTGGCATTAAAACTAGAGTCACATGTACTGTGTGTGTAACGTGTATCCACTAGACTAGAGTCACATGTCCTGTGTGTGTAATGTGTATCCACTAGACTAGAGTCACATGTACTGTGTGTGTAACGTGTATCCACTAGACTAGAGTCACATGTACTGTGTGTGTAATGTGTATCCACTAGACTAGAGTCACATGTACTGTGTGTGTAATGTGTATCCACTAGACTAGAGTCACATGTACTGTGTGTGTAATGTGTATCCACTAGACTAGAGTCACATGTACTGTGTGTGTAACGTGTATCCACTAGACTAGAGTTACATGTACTGTGTGTGTAATGTGTATCCACTAGACTAGAGTTACATGTACTGTGTGTGTAATGTGTATCCACTAGACTAGAGTCACATGTACTGTGTGTGTAACGTGTATCCACTAGACTAGAGTCACATGTACTGTGTGTGTAATGTGTATCCACTAGACTAGAGTTACATCTACTGTCTCCACTAGAGGGCGCCCTGCAGCCACACAACTTGCCTGTGTTTCATATAAAGTCTGTGCATCTGGCAACATTCACAGCAAGTCAGCTTTTACCAACATGTGCAGATTTGACCCAGTCAGGCCTGCTCTGGAACACTGAATATGTTCTGATAAAAAAAACCTTCGGGCGCCACGGGGTGAGGTTGTGGGGGTGGGGGGGGCACAGAGCAGTGCAACTAATCTGGGGCCAGATGTCATGTTAAATGAGATTATTAGCTAATAATTTGATGACAGTAGATTTTTCGCATCTTGAGGTCTTTCATGGGAACACGATTTCATAGGTAGAAAGGATGTAAAAGTGATCACTGATCTGAGGAGTGCTGTTCCACACGGTGTGTTGTTAATAGTTGGGTTAATGGCTTGTAGAGGATATTGTGTGTATTTGGCTGTTCCACACAGTGTGTTGTTAATAGTTGGGTTAATAGCTTGTAGAGGATATTGTGTGTATTTGGCTGTTCCACACAGTGTGTTGTTAATAGTTGGGTTAATAGCTTGTAGAGGATATTGTGTGTATTTGGCTGTTCCACACAGTGTGTTGTTAATAGTTGGGTTAATGGCTTGTAGAGGATATTGTGTGTATTTGGCTGTTCCACACGGTGTGTTGTTAATAGTTGGGTTAATGGCTTGTAGAGGATATTGTGTGTATTTGGCTGTTCCACACGGTGTGTTGTTAATAGTTGGGTTAATAGCTTGTAGAGGATATTGTGTGTATTTGGCTGTTCCACACAGTGTGTTGTTAATAGTTGGGTTAATGGCTTGTAGAGGATATTGTGTGTATTTGGCTGTTCCACACGGTGTGTTGTTAGTAGTTGGGTTAATGGCTTGTAGAGGATATTGTGTGTATTTGGCTGTTCCACACGGTGTGTTGTTAATAGTTGGGTTAATGGCTTGTAGAGGATATTGTGTGTATTTGGCTGTTCCACACGGTGTGTTGTTAGTAGTTGGGTTAATGGCTTGTAGAGGATATTGTGTGTATTTGGCTGTTTCATGAGGTGGGGGGGGGGGTGGTCCAAGCTTGCTGGAGACCCTTGAGACTGTAGATGAGTCTCAACCTGTTCTCATCATAAAATGTTTTTTGTGTTTTTTTCGGTAATTGTGGTGTATCTTTATTCACTGGCTTGTCTTTGCTCTCCAGCGTTTCTCCAAAGTTTCCCACCCAAGGAGAGAAGCGTCTCCGTGAAGACATCAGCATCGTGATCAAGTTCTACGTCAGCATGCTGTCTGACAAGAAGTACCTGACAGCCAATCAGCTGGTTCCCCCAGGTCAGCTGAGCGTGCCACGCTTTTCAAAACAAACTCACCTCAGAAAATCCCACAATGCCCAGAAATCTCCTGGGCTGCGTCCGAATCAGAGCCCTATTTACTGCGTCCTGTCTACTCAACAAGCCTACCTAATAGCATCCTGTCTACTCAACAAGCCTACCTAATAGTGTTGAAGAGTGCTGATTCTGCGTCCTGTCTACTCAACAAGCCTACCTAATAGCATCCTGTCTACTCAACAAGCCTACCTAATAGCATCCTGTCTACTCAACAAGCCTACCTAATAGTATTGAAGAGTGCTGATTCTGACACAGCCCTGGGCTGCAGGTTCAAAGTAAAGGTGCTCCCTCTTCTTAAACCTTAAACACCTGTCAACAAAAAACTAATATAATTGGGTTTTCTCCAGTTGGTGATCAGCACAGACTTCAGGCTCTTTCAGATTAAAGGTGTTCTTTAAAGGCTCTTCAGACTGTTTCTACTGTAGGACAAGAGAGCGAATCCACACCTGTGCCATGTAATTCACACCTGTACCCTACAGGGGATGTTCTTAAGTGGACGCTGTCGTTTAGAGGTCATTTAGAGGTCTGGAGACGTCAAATAGAACAGATTTTTTTTGGCCTTCGTACGACATCTTCTGCGCAGGCTGACGAGGCGAACTTTCTCAGGCCGAGTTCGTTGTTCATTGACTCGCCGCTGTCTGCGATTGGCCTAAATATCACAGTTCCAACCGGTTTGTCTTTTCAAGTAAATCTTTGGAGGTGTCTGTGGACGTCGTTTGTGTTTCTCTAAATGTCTTTTGTCTACCATGTGTGATGAAGTATGCCGTCTGCTTTACTCTGGAGTCACCTGACTGATTGGGTCAGTGGTGCTCTACTAAAGCAAGGACGGATGGATTGATTGACTGATTAGTAGGTTAGTGATTGATAGATTGATTGATTGATTGATGGGGGAGAGGGAGTGGGGGCTTTGGTGTGCGGGTGAGGTGTTGCCTTGCAGAAAATGTGATCAGCAATGTTATCATATGCCATAAGCGCAGTGTGAGAAACTCATTTTCCCAGCATGCTGCGTGGGGTAGGCTGCCCCTGATTGGAGCTGGTGTAGGTGACCTGCGCTGTGTGTTTGCAGATAACCAGGACCTCTCGGTGAACAGCCTGTCAGTGATGACGGTGACAGACTCACGGAACAGTCTGGACGTGGCTGTGGGGTCCCGGCAGCAGGCTAACCAGGGCTGGATCAACACCTACCCCCTGTCCAGTGGCGTGTCCACAATCTCCAAAAAATCAGGTGCTCCGTCCGAACATGCTATCCCGCCCGGGACCTAATCTAACCCTACCCCTGTCCAGCGGCATGTCCGCAATCTCCAAAAAACCAGGTTCTCCGTCCGAACATGCTATCCCGCCCGGGACCTAATCTAACCCTACCCCTGTCCAGCGGCATGTCCGCAATCTCCAAAAAACCAGGTTCTCCGTCCGAACATGCTATCCCGCCCGGGACCTAATCTAACCCTACCCCTGTCCAGCGGCATGTCCGTAATCTCCAAAAAACCTTGTGTTGTGGGGCCTCCCGAACACCCTGTCCCGTCCGAGCGACTGTAACTCCTCGGCCTGCATGGGACCTCTCTAATGAACGCACTGTGTCCCGCAAAGTGATAGGATAGGTCGGGTCCTTTATTCTGGAGTAAGAAAATGGCCAGAAGATGAAATGGCCAGAAGATGAAATGACTGTGTAGCTTCAGTGATGTACCCTCTTATCCAGTGTTTCTCAACCCTGGTGGGCCGCAGGGTATGCTGGTTCTGGAGGGTCGCAGGGTATGCTGGTTCTGGAGGGCCGCAGGGTATGCTGGTTGTCGTTGTTACTCGGTACTTAATTGATTAATTAAAGCAACCGATAACACAGTTAATTCACCACACCTGGTTTCTTGGGTCTGAATTGGTTGCCGATATTAAGGCAAAATCAAAAACCAGCATAACCTGCGGCCCTCCTGGACCAGGCTTGAGAAACACTGTTCTAATCTGTGGGACATTTTCTGCTTGTATCAGTCCTCAGTCTTTTCAAATCAGAGCTTCTGTTAGTTTGTAATGTCATGTGTTTGAAATATATGTAATGTCATGTGTTTGAAATATATGTAATGTGTTTGATGACGTATATTCTGCCCCCCCAGGACTGTCTAAGAAGAGCAACAGAGGTACTCAGCTCCATAAGTACTATATGAAGCGCAGGACTCTACTGCTCGCCCTGCTGGTGAGATTGTGTCATTACCATCAACTAAAACACTGCTTTACACTTAAAGGCATAGAACATAATGTTGTATAGCTAGCTGGCCCCAATATGAGTCTACATTCAAGCTCACCTTCATGACTTGCTCCAGTGGTCAGCAACTGGCCAACGAAGAATGATGTTTTTTCTCTCTCCATTCACTCCCATTGCATGGAGAAACAGGTCTCAAAAGCACACTTTTAGCACATAAATGAATGCAAACAACGCGGATTATGCCAATATGCAAAATCACGACATCCGGAACCGGTTTAAACACCATTAACCCATTCACGCAGACTGGCGTTATGAGATTGTTCAACTCAGATATTTATTGCTCCTGCAACCAAACTATAAGTGGAATCAACAAACTCTGTGTTCTATCTTTATTAGTACATGATTCATAACAACTATGCTAAATACAAAGTTTCTAAGTGCCACGATTGTCAAGTAGGTGGTCCATTTAACACGCAATCCCCCACCCAGTCTTACCTCCAACTATACCAACCCAAGCGTGACGGATTGCACAATAGCATCTATCTTTATATCGCTAGTACACGATCTGAAACGTCTACGCATAAAACCCGCCTGCTGATCAAGCCTTTGTCACGCATTCCTGTTCTTTCTGTTTTGATTGACAATTTTTTTATCCAATAGAGGACATTATACGCATCCCAGTGGTGTTTTTAACTGTCATTTTATTCTTGGGAGAAAGAAACATGACTGAGCGTGACAGAAAGTTTAGTTGTGTCACTAAAGCTTTGCGCAATGAATTACAATGTATGCGCCAATGTGCGTTCGCTTGGTGAGAGTTTGTTTTCCTCCTCGATATGCAAGTATTACTGCTTGTAATATTTCTGTTATGTACTTTCGTTTTTCTACTCCACCACTGCCTTCTGCCATATTTTCAATATGAAATTGAGTCCTATTCTCTAGTGAGGGCATTTTGCACTCTGTAGTGTAAGCTCATTTATTGTAGGTGGCTCAGTAATGTTTTATGTTTGATGCGTTGATTTGCCATGAAGCTGGAACATTGCCAGTATGGAATATCAATAGCATGTGAAGCGCACTGCAGAGAAATATCATCCCAGGGTATGCAGCAAAAGAGTACATACTGTTGAGTACAGAGTGAATGATTAGGCTGCCTACTTAGGTGTCTGTACCTGTATGATATCAATGTTTTTATCTTAAACCATCATAAGGGCCAAATTTATATTCTTTATAATGGACAGAAAGTATTTTATTCATTTTATCATGTTTTGGATAGGTTTTTTAACCTATATATATCTACACCCCTATACTGAAAAGATAGTAATTCCCACTTGAAAATGATGCAAAAGTGAGTTTTATGAGTCAATACAGTTGATTTGTAGTTAAATATGATTGCTTTATGATTTTCAACAGCGCACAATTTAGCCATTTTGGATAGATTTGGAGACACTAAGGGACAACAGTGCCTATATTTTGTGTCATAGATCTTCAGTAGTTCTGCATATCACCCTCAGTTCTTGTACACTTGTGGACGAGAGTATGATCCAGCAAATAGTTTTGCCTGTTTTACATTTGTAGTTCTCAGCATTTCATTGCAAACTAAAGAAAAACAACTTTTGCATTTTTGCCAATATTTCTTTGCATTTGTAGCCCTTTAGTTTATTTTCATAATTGAGACAGAAATAATTTGTTAGTATTGTAAATGGTACAACTGTCTTGCTTAATTTAAGCTGTTTCCCAATTTTCTGTGATGCTCACACCTGTAGTTATAAACGCTTAAATAAAACGGTACCTAAATACCCAATTTTGCATCTGCATGAAGGGGTTAAGATTGCTGCACATCACTGACAGTGAGAAAAGAACCATCTGGAACATCTCATCTCCTGAACAATATTGAGAATAAATTACTTATTTTGTAGTGATTGCATGTTGGGACGGTGACATTTGTTGTTGCAAATTCACTGGGATCTGCACGTTTTTCAACTTTTACCGGCATTTTTATAGAAATAAAGTATTTCAGCTACATATTTGACCTTTGATCCAGATCATGTGGTCATAATACGCTCACTGTTCCCTGTGTTTTTGGCAGGCCAGTGAGATTGAGCGTTTGACCACCTGGTACAACCCGCTGTCCGCCCAGGAGCTGGGCATCTCTACAGAGCAGTCTGTGGAGACCAGCATCGCCAACTGGAGGTCCAAGTACATCAGCCTGACCGAGAAGCAGTGGAAGGACCATGTCAACCTGGCCTGGAGCATCGCGCCTTACCTGGCCCTGCAGCTACCTGCCAGGTACACACTAGGGTTTAATATCTACCTGGCCTGGAGCATCGCGCCTTACCTGGCTCTACAGCTACCTGCCAGGTACACACTAGGGTTTAATATCTACCTGGCCTGGAGCATCGCGCCTTACCTGGCTCTACAGCTACCTGCCAGGTACACACTAGGGTTTAATATCTACCTGGCCTGGAGCATCGCGCCTTACCTGGCGCTACAGCTACCTGCCAGGTACACACTAGGGTTTAATATCAACCTGGCCTGGAGCATCGCGCCTTACCTGGCCCTGCAGCTACCTGCCAGGTACACACTAGGGTTTAATATCAACCTGGCCTGGAGCATCGCGCCTTACCTGGCCCTGCAGCTACCTGCCAGGTACACACTAGGGTTTAATATCAACCTGGCCTGGAGCATCGCGCCTTACCTGGCCCTGCAGCTACCTGCCAGGTACACACTAGGGTTTAATATCAACCTGGCCTGGAGCATCGCGCCTTACCTGGCGCTACAGCTGCCTGCCAGGTACACACTAGGGTTTAATATCTACCTGGCCTGGAGCATCGCTCCTTACCTGGCCCTGCAGCTACCTGCCAGGTACACACTAGGGTTTAATATCAACCTGGCCTGGAGCATCGCTCCTTACCTGGCCCTGCAGCTACCTGCCAGGTACACACTAGGGTTTAATATCAACCTGGCCTGGAGCATCGCGCCTTACCTGGCCCTGCAGCTACCTGCCAGGTACACACTAGGGTTTAATATCAACCTGGCCTGGAGCATCGCGCCTTACCTGGCGCTACAGCTGCCTGCCAGGTACACACTAGGGTTTAATATCAACCTGGCCTGGAGCATCGCGCCTTACCTGGCCCTGCAGCTACCTGCCAGGTACACACTAGGGTTTAATATCAACCTGGCCTGGAGCATCGCGCCTTACCTGGCCCTGCAGCTACCTGCCAGGTACACACTAGGGTTTAATATCAACCTGGCCTGGAGCATCGCGCCTTACCTGGCCCTGCAGCTACCTGCCAGGTACACACTAGGGTTTAATATCAACCTGGCCTGGAGCATCGCGCCTTACCTGGCCCTGCAGCTACCTGCCAGGTACACATTAGAGTTTAATATCTACCTGGCCTGGAGCATCGCGCCTTACCTGGCCCTGCAGCTACCTGCCAGGTACACACTAGGGTTTAATATCAACCTGGCCTGGAGCATCGCGCCTTACCTGGCCCTGCAGCTACCTGCCAGGTACACACTAGGGTTTAATATCTACCTGGCCTGGAGCATCGCGCCTTACCTGGCCCTGCAGCTACCTGCCAGGTACACATTAGAGTTTAATATCTACCTGGCCTGGAGCATCGCGCCTTACCTGGCCCTGCAGCTACCTGCCAGGTACACACTAGGGTTTAATATCTACCTGGCCTGGAGCATCGCGCCTTACCTGGCGCTACAGCTGCCTGCCAGGTACACACTAGGGTTTAATCCCCGGAAACGGGCTCTTATAGTTTGGCCGGGAATACCCGGGAAATAGTTTGGCTGGGAATTCCCAGGAATACAGGGAATTAGTGACCAAACTGTATAATATAATATGATAACGGGAAAAAAATTTTTTTTCCATTTGCTTACACCAATGCTGTTATTTTAGAAAATATATGTGGTTTATTTTCAATAAAACAGCTGCAAACGCTGTTCGACATGCTTGCTATGATCCGTGCTATCCAACCAAATGCTGGCAAAACCAAATGCTGGCAAAATCTTTACTCTAGCAGCCATTTTGGCAGGTAATCAACCAGGTTGTGTTATATTGTAAAAGGTAATGTGGCTGGTAAAATGTTGAAAATGAACTGGTGATTTTTAGAATCCACAAGCCACTCTGGCCAACGTGTGAAAAAGTTAATTTTATACCTGCCTATAGGCTTATTAGGGCTGTCAAACGATGGTTCGATATTCAAATGCTTTTCAAATTGTAAAAAAATATAGATATTTGAGCATGAAAATGAACATTCAAAGTGAGAGAGAAAAAATGCTGCGTGTCTTTATCTCAGCTGTTTTCCGTTTAATTTGGATTTTAAACCAAATTGGGAACCTTCATTTTATTTAAACAAAAGCTTTATAAGTGTACTGTATGACAAAATAACACAATGTTGACACTGTGCCCGAGAATACTCACTGGCGTGCTTTGGTTGAGACAGTGCGGGATATACAGTACTTCGGTAGAAAGTAGTTTTCGAAACTTCCTGAATGGATAGATAGCACTCCGGGAAAGTAGAAACGCATCAAAATGTTATTTTTTGCTGCCCCTTTAAGAGTTCTGTGGAAAAGTAAAGGTTTGTTGATTGATTGATTGATTGGTTGATTGGTTGATTGATTTAATGGTTGATTGATCTTTCTGTTCTGTAGGTTTAAGAACGCTGAGGCCATTGTGACTGAGGTGACCCGTCTGGTCCGGTTGGATCCGGGTGCGGTCAGCGATGTCCCAGAGGCGGTGAAGGTGAGACACCTGTGCACACACACCTGTGCACACACACACACACACACACACACACACACACACACACACACACCTGTGCACACACACACACACACACAACTGTGCACACACACACACACACACCTGTGCACACACACACACACACACACACACCTGTGCACGCACACACACACACCTGTGCACACACATCTGCACTGCACACACATCTGCACATCACACACACCTGTGCGCACACACACACACACACACCTGCACATCACACACACCAGTGCGCACACACACCTGCGCACACACACACACACACACACACGCACACACACACACCTGTGCACACACACACCTGTACACACACACCTGTACACACACACACACACACCTGTGCGCACACACACGCACACACACACACACACACACACACACACACACACACACACACACACCTGTACACACACGTACAGGTCAGCAGATATTCTGTAGGAGATGCGATTTCATCCCTCAGACTGATGGATGGGTTAAAAATTCACAGCCATCACTAAGTTTCCAGAAAAGCTGAGCTGTACCCTACATCAGGCCCGGCTCCGGGTTCGACACGCCTCTATTAATGGAGAATCACATCTTTTTAAATGTGCACTTTTGTATATCAGCTGTTTGTCTGTTTGTGGTTTGTGTTTATGCCCTAATGAAGCTGCTGCTAAGTTACTGAAGATCAGAGTTTTTAAATATCTTACTAAAGCCAATAAAACTGAGGACTGGAAATAAAGTCCTGAACTTATTTCGCCATAAATTCAAATTTGGTAAAAAAATGTTTGTTCTAAAATATGAAATGTTTTTGGAGGGGTTGAGCAGGTTGTTTTGCTGCCCTTCCTCCATGGTCCCGTTCTCCCTCCCTGCCTCTCTCGGGGGGGGCGGGGGGGTGTTGTTCAAGAGATCTCCTGTTTTGCTCTGCGTCAGACTCTTACTATGTGATCACTGTGGTTTATTTCCACCTGGTTTACCACCGCTAATGAGCCCTCACCTGTCTGACCGAGACCCGCCCTGCTCACCTGTGTCTGTTTGTGGGGGAAACGCAACAAGGCACCCCTGATGCCCGGCCCAGTGCTCGTGAGCCGGGGGACAGACTGTGGAGCCGGAATGGCTCCCACGGCGCCCCTGACACCGGGCCCAGGGCACGCGAGCAGGGAGCTGCGAGGCTCTTGTTCTAGAACATTCTGACAGGTCCCTCCATGGTGCAGCCAGCCGAAAGCTAATCGCTAAAATGCACCAGAGTCCGCTAACAGTCCTGCTGTCAAAGGGCCTTCAGAGCGCGTTTCTGGTGGCTGGATATGCAATGCTGAGTTTTATCCACTCTGCTCCTAATATATTAACACCATCATTATTCAGTTTTATTAAATTTATTTGTTATTTTCTTATGCAGTTATACATTACAAATAAAGACTGAACGTCCCTGTGAGTGGCTGTTTTAATGCAGTGCGTTTTGGGAAATGCACGAGTGGAAATGTTTACTGCTTGTTACCTAATTGGACGGGTTATGGGTGTAATGGGTTGGAACAGAATTGTTTGTAAACGCACACAGAAGGCCCTGCAGGAGGAGGTGAGTTTGACAGCCCTGCTCTAATGGGATGTTTGTCTCTGAACCTTGCAGAAACAAGCACCCCGGTCTGCCAGAAAAACACTGGCTGCTACCTCTGTGAGAATAATGTGTCCGTTAAACACAAAAGCCTTTCTGGTCTCGTTTAGGGCCATTATCAGTACGAGAGTCTATCTGTTGTTGGGGAAAGTAGTTTCACTCGATTCTGCTCTGTGGTCAAGCAGTGGTCCAGGATAAATGGATGACTTTTATTGCGGCCTGAATCTCTCCAGTGCGCAAGCAGGCATGTTTAGGGTGTGATTTTCTAATCATCAGTATTAACTATGTATAGGAGCGAGAGTAAGGTTGTGTTTGTCCGTTTGTCCGTGTGTTTTGAGCACAGTTCCTGGTGACGTGGCACACAATCGATTCCGACTCCCCGGAGCTGGGCCACATCCTGTGTTGGGCGCCCGCTGACCCCCCCACGGGCCTGTCCTACTTCTCCAGCATGTACCCGCCCCACCCTCTCACTGCCCAGTACGGCGTCAAAGTGCTACGGTCCTTCCCCCCGGTAAGTACCCCCTCCCCAAATCTGCACATACAGGCCTCTGAACTATGAACTCTGCAGGCCCACCAGCTCTACAGGAATACACCTGCAGCTCATTCCTGGATATGCTGTAGTCAGCCTATAATTCTGCCTCTCATCTGAACTCCTCACAGTATCAAAGCTCATTAATAAATAAGAATATCTAAGTTTGAGTTCAAAGTACCTGCTAACTCTGAGGAGTGGAGGTCGTGGTCTCTCTGTGACTAACTGGTATTACGCTCTCTTCCCAGGATGCCATTTTATTCTACATCCCGCAGATTGTTCAAGCGCTTCGATATGATAAGGTTAGATTCCTGGTTTGTTCCAGAGCACTTTTACACACTGATAAACACTTAAATACTGTTCAACAGTTCTCACCTTTTATCTTCATCTAATAAATACTCACTTCCAGACAACAACTATTATTTATTTTTATACGGTATTTATTGTAATACATATTGTATATATTGTCTTACCAATATGCCCTTGTTTCAACATGATGCATAATAGTGAATAAGTGCAGATCATATTTGAATTCAGGATACCCTGATGTTTTTTATTTTTTGATTCCTGGTTAAATCAGGAATGTTCTAGACTGGTACAGGTATAGACTGGTGAGGGGAGAGGGTCCAGTGGAAAGTGCTGTTCTACACTAAACACAATCAGCTGTCAGTCTTTAACCAGTCAGAAGGTTAAGCTCTTCATAACTCAACAGTGATTGGATCACAGTGATTGGGTAGCTCCACCCATGTTTGTGTCTTCCAATCAGTAGGTTAGTAAGCACTGTCCTGTTTGTCCATTTGCTGCTGTAGATGGGTTATGTGAGAGAGTACATCCTGTGGGCGGCCCAGAAGTCTCAGCTCCTGGCTCACCAGTTCATCTGGAACATGAAGACCAACATCTACCTGGACGAGGAAGGACACCAGAAAGACCGTGAGTCCGCACCAGTGACCGGACTCGGGTTTGAGACCACAGGAGATGCATTTGATCTGTCTTTGGTTTGAATTTCAGTTCTGAAAAGTATCTCGTGCTTGTTTTAAGCCAATCATTGGCTAAAGAGTCCGTGCACCTTGTTTCCGAGACATTAGTATGCTGCTGATTGAAAGGAAACCACAAAAACATAAAAATTCTGCGGCCCTCCAGGACTGGAGTTAAACCTGCAGAAACTGTGGCCCTCCAGGACTGGAGTTAAACCTGCAGACACTGCGGCCCTCCTGGACTGTAAGACGTGTCTCAGGGTGATGAAATGCGCTGTGTTTATAGCACCCTGCTCTGCTGGTTGTTTCCCTGCAGCTGATATTGGGGAGCTGCTGGAGCAGATGGTGGTGGAGATCACAGGCTCTCTCTCCGGTCCCGCCAAGGACTTCTACCAGCGCGAGTTTGATTTCTTCAATAAGATCACCAACGTCTCTGCCATTATAAAGTACGAGCACATCTAATCACCAACGTCTCTGCCATTATAAAGTACGAGCACATCTAATCACCAGCGTCTCTGCCATTATAAAGTACGAGCACATCTAATCACCAGCGTCTCTGCCGTTATGAAGTACGAGCACATCTAATCACCAAAGTCTCTGCCATTCTAAAGTACGAGCACATCTAATCACCAACGTCTCTGCCATTATAAAGTACGGGCACATCTAATCACCAATGTCTCTGCCATTATAATGTACAAGCACATCTAATCACATCTGTGCCATTATAATGTACGAGAATATCTAATCACCAACGTCTCTGCCATTATAAAGTACAGGCACATCTAATCACCAACATCTCTGCCATTATAAAGTACGAGCACATCTAATCACCAAAGTCTCTGCCATTTTATAGCGTGAGCATGTCTAATCACCAACATCTCTGCCATTATAAAGTACGAGCACATCTAATCACCAGCGTCTCTGCCATTATAAAGTACGAGCACATCTAATCACCAGCGTCTCTGCCATTATGAAGTACGAGCACATCTAATCACCAAAGTCTCTGCCATTCTAAAGTACGAGCACATCTAATCACCAAAGTCTCTGCCATTATAAAGTACGAGCACATCTAATCACCAACGTCTCTGCCATTTTATAGCGTGAGCATGTCTAATCACCAACGTTTCTGCCATTATAATGTACGAGCACATCTAATGACCAATGTCTGCCATTATAAAGTATGGGCACATCTCATCATCAACGTCTCTGCCATTATAAAGTACGGCCACATCTAATCACCAGCGTTTCTGCCATTAAAATGTACAAGCACATCTAATCACCAACGTCTCTGCCATTATAAAGTACGGGCACATCTAATCACCAATGTCTCTGCCATTATAATGTACAAGCACATCTAATCACCACATCTGTGCCATTATAATGTACGAGAATATCTAATCACCAACGTCTCTGCCATTATAAAGTACAGGCACGTCTAATCACCAACATCTCTGCCATTATAAAGTACGAGCACATCTAATCACCAAAGTCTCTGCCATTTTATAGTGTGAGCATGTCTAATCACCAATGTTTCTGCCATTATGAAGTACTAGCATATCTAATCACCAACGTCTCTGCCATTAAAAAGTGCGGGCACATCTAATCACCAACGTCGCTGCCATTATAATGTATGAGCACATCTAATCACCAACGTCTCTGCCATTTTATAGTTTGAGCACATCTAATCACCAACGTCTCTGCCATTAAAATGTACAAGCACATCTAATCACCAACGTCTCTGCCATTATAAAGTATGAGCACATCTAATCACCAACGTCTCTGCCATTTTATAGTTTGAGCACATCTAAT